>OZ029919.1:6304949-6554949 GCA_964023275.1 Norana najaformis
ATGTATGTATGTATGTGTGTATGTATGTATGTGTGCATGTGCATGCATGTGTGTATGTGTATATGTGTATGCATGCATGTATGTAGTTATTTCTGTAGGATTGCATCTTCTTCTCACAGGCCAGAATATGTATGTATGGCTGTCTTTTATCTGATTGATAGATATAATTCGGTTTGAAATGAGCTGATTCGCTTCTCCTTTCTCTTGCTCCACAAAATGGGATAGTGATGGTGGTAGGTGGTTGCGACGTCGGCGCTGGCGTTGGTATTGATGGTGGTAGTGGTGGAGGTTGTGTTGCTGGTGGTGGTGGTGTTGGTTTTGGTGGTGGAGGTGGTTGTGGTGGAGGTGGTGGTGGTGGTGGTGGTTGTGGTGGAGGTGGTGGTGGAGGTGGTGGTGGTGGTGGTGGTGGAGGTGGTGTTGGTGGTGTTGGAAGCGTATGCATAAAGGATGGATGCGTGATGGTTTTCGTGATGTACACGAACATCGTTGGTCTGGCGCAGTATCTGCCACTTGATTGGCCGATGCATGGATTTGACGCCGACCGTTGTACGTCCATTTATCTGTACGTCTTGATCACTGGCTCCGAGAAGCCAAATCGATTTTCTTACATAAGCCCTGTCTCGTTTCTTTGTTCTTCTAGTGACGTTCCATTTCACGCTCCCCACCTCCTCGCCCTCCCCCTATGTGGGTTTTACGTCTAAAGCATAAAATGGGGTAAATAATTGTAATTAATGTATGACTGCGTTATATCGTCGACAATATCTGTTAATCTACACCTGATCACAAAAACTGCAGATTATTCGTACACATGACCTAGATTCGAGTTATATCCTGTGACCGGATGTCATCCAGTTCCGTAGGTTTTCGTAGATTATTGCAAATGAAAATTGCCAATTACATGCTTCATACATGCACACACATACACGATGCTTAGAGCTATCAAAGGGCTAAGACCGTGCAATCCAGCAAACTATAATTATGTGTCTGTTTTTACTGATAGCCTTCGGTTGCCCACTGATAAAAGCTCCTTTGAATGCGTGGACGCGAACGAATGGTCAATACGTCGTTGTCCAGTGCAACAGTTCGAGCGAAGCCTGGTATCTGACTTGCAAAGGAACGCAGTGGGTCGGCGAAATAGGAAACTGTTCCATGATGTTCTATTCAAGTAAGACATTCACGTCCGAGAGTTCTGCCAAATCTGGCCGCAGTTTTGTGTTTACAAGCAAAGAATGGAATTGCACGGAATCACTTAATCTCTAACGATTTCTGTGGGTTAATATAAGGATCGTGTAGGGAAGACTTGGAATTGTTTCTTTAAGGAAAATGACCTCAAACACTACATCAAAGATGTAATTTAGGGAAATTTCGAATTTTCTTAAGGAAACTGGCCTTTTACATTACATTAAAGATGTAATGTAGGAAAAACTTGGAATTTTCTTTAAGGAAAACGGCCTTTTACATTACATCAAAGAAAAGTGTAGATTTCATATCCCATGGTCTAGCGTGCGAAAACGCTCATTTCCTGCTGTTTGGTTCTTTAGTCTAATCTAATCTAATCTAATCAAAGAACTTATATAGCGCTCATGTAATAATGCTCAAGGCATCAGTCGATGGCTGCTGCTAAGCAAAATCGTTGTGCAAGCCAAATTCCATGGTGAATCCGGTCGAAAAGCCAAGAGGAATCCAGAAGACACAGCCTACGGAGGATATGAGTCCAGGAAGAGATGAGTTTCAGTCGAGATCTTTAGCCGCCAATGGACGAATTCCAAGGATGCGAGGTCATCGCGTCGCAGAAATTGCCGTTTAATTCTCAGCTGGAACCAAATTATACTGCTTCGCAACACATACCAATGTTCTCAAATAATTTGTCCAAGATGGTTACACGATGTATGTATGTATGTGTTACACGATGTATGTATGTATGTGTGTATATATGTATGTATATATGTATGGTATGTATGTATGTATATACAGTATGTATGGTATGTATGTATGTATATATGTATGGTATGTATGTATGTGTGTATATATGTGTGGTTAAACAAGTATGTATATACACCGTGACATCACAGTACGTCATGATACAATGTCATAATTTTATGGTTAACATTCGTGACGTTGAATAATCATGAATAAACATGAATATTCATGTAGGCATGAATCTAGGACAACTAACAGAACGGCAATGCGATTTTAACACGCTGACGGATTATATAGCGCCATTCCAAGACAGGTAAACGTAGAGTCATAGACGGACGACAGACGCGAGAAGATGATTGACAGACGGACGGACAGACGGACGGACGGACGATCACATGGAGGGACAGACTGAGAAACAGAAGGACGGAATATTGTGTAGGAAGAGGGGGGCACAGAACCCGATGGTGAGTCAGTCACGGTTCAGTGAACGACGTCAAAATTCCGTGATGTTTTCTGTCTTCAGAATCGGAAGAGGATTCGATGGTGATCGGCGTCTTTGGAAGCCATTTTCCAGTAGGTCAGTGAAAGAATTGAAATCGACCGAATTCGGATTTGTCTAGCAAGACGGACAGACAGAAGGGGCAACCATTTGTCAGACCGACCAAACAGTCGACGATCTGCTTCGCACGCATCGCTTAACTTGGCGTTAAATGAATCTACAGCGACCCAAGACACTGGTCGTAATTCTCTTACGGTTGTTGCTGTTCCTTCCACGATTCATGCAACAATGCACTCATGCACCAATGCACGTACTCTCTTGTGTGTATGTTGTAGACAGAACCTACATCGAGCCAAGTGCACTAAGCATAATTTAGGACTACTTACGGGTGTGGATGCTTCAGGCACGATCCATTCATCCATGCATTCATGCATCCATGCATCCATGCATCCATTCATCCATGCGTCCATACATCCATACATCCATTCATCCATTCATCCATTCATCCGTGCATCCGTGCATCCATGCATCAATGCATCCATACATCCATTCATACATTCATCCATGCATTCATGCATCCATTCATCCATGCATCAATGCACAGTTGGCCACGTCGTTTTGTCCATTTCCGTCGCATTTTGAGGCAAACTTTGTCTAAACTTCTTCTGCCAACGTTAGATAGCTGTCTGATTAAATTCATCCACGTGTGTGCTCGCTCTCTTACACCATTTTACCCAGACTAATTATTAGATTTCTGAAGGACGGATGGATTAAACCATCTCTCTTACTGTAAAAGCGCTACAAAATTGTACTTCTATGCTCACTTGCGACAAGCACATCTTGCATCCATATGATAGTCTTAGATGCGTATGTAGTCCGGTGTGTATATATAAAACGGCGCTATCTGGTGAATAATATGAGGACAAACAGACTTCGTTTTCTATAAGAAAGGGACAAAATCTGACTTTTGACTGACTTTTGCATCTTGACCTGGAACCGAACCCTTTTACCTATCGATTTTTGTTTTGACTGAGCGCCTGTGAATAAACTGGTCCCCGCGACGTGGCTTTCGTTGGGCGCTGTAGAAATCTCGGAATTACGATTACGATTACGAAAATGGAAAGATGCCAAGGAACAGAAAGAGTGATCGCGAGAATTACAGAAGATTCTCCCCAGAAGGGACATTTTTGCCGAACCTGAGCTTAGATGTTGCTGTCGCTGCGTCTATTTTCGGAATGTTTTTTAGGATTTCTTTGTAGTAGATTACATTCAGACGATTTCTTCGCATTTTAGGCATTCTTATCGTCGTGACTTTGGGAGTGGCAATCGGAGTTGCTCTGGGAGTTCTCACTCTTGTGTCAATAATGGCTTACGTCCGACGGTAAGTTCTCAGAAACAACCGACCTTAAGAAAGTGTAATACACTTTCTTAAGATAGATAGATAGATAGATAGATAGATAGATAGATAGATAGATAGATAGATAGATAGATAGATAGATAGATAGATAGATAGATAGATAGATAGATAGATAGATAGATAGAGAAAGAGAGAAAGACAGAGTGCAACAATTAGACAGTATGAGGATGAAAAAAGACAGAGAGAAGGAGAGGCAGATAGGAAGCACTACCGGCAAAAGCAAAGATAAAACATCAACGCAACTTGATAACAAATTACATAGGCAAAATGGCGCACCATAAATGACGAAACTCATAACACTTAAAAGGCTCGTAGACTTTCATTGTTCCTTTCTATTGATATAGGCGGCGGCTGCGTAAGACTTCAGCGACCTTTCGACTGAAGCGCATGTTAGACGCCTGCGGCAGCAACTCCAAGATAAACAAAGATGCCGACGAAGAAATTGGCATCAACCAAGATGCTGCAAATGGCGCCGGTGGCGTATCCATCGTCCGAGCAGACGACAGACAAACGGAAGTACGCGATTTCTGCCGACAGGCGGCGACACTGAGGCCTTGTTCCTTGTTCTTGGCTAGTGACGTCGCCACACGGGAAATCCAAACGAACCAATTCGCGCCGCCCACCCCATCAACCACTATAACGACCCTTAAAATTTCGTCAATCTGTGAGGGCGTCAACACGCCATCTAGTGTTCACTCGACGCTACACGCGGCCCCTAACGTCTGTGCGATACTGCACAAACGTACAGAGCAGCCGGGATCAGCACTGGCGTCATCTGGCGAACAATCGGCCGCTCAACGGACATCTAGCGAACGAAAGACAAACGATCTTCGCTGTAACAACGACTGTCGCTTGCAGACGAGAAAATTCATCGCGCAGGAAGACGACAAATCGCAGATTTCCTGTCCATTTATTCATCCACCGTTTCTGTCGAGCTCCTTACAACGCGTGCCGAGTGATTGCGACCCGGATGTTTTGCAAAACTGCGCCCTCTGCCGAGCTGCTGCGTGTAGCATCTCCCATTCGAGACAGTTATCAGTCTCAGGTCACAGCGTCCGGTATTGAGCACTGTTTCGAACATTATCATTATCATTATCATCATCATCACCATCACCATCCATCACCATCACTATCACCATCCTTCACCATCACCATCACCATCATCACCACCACCATCACCATCACCATCATCATCACCACCACCCCATCACCATCATCACCATCATCATCATCATCACCATCACCATCATCACCATCATCATCATCATCACCACCATCATCATCACCATCACCATCCATCACCATCACTATCGCCATCCTTCACCATCACCATCACCATCATCACCATCACCATCATCATCATCACCACCATCATCATCCATCACCATCACCACCATCATCATCATCATCAACATCAGATTCATGACTACCATCCTCATCACCACCACCATCATCATTATCAATACCACCACCAGCAGCAGAAGCAGCAGTAACAGCATCAATAGACCACGACAAAAATTCGATGAGAGATAAACGATAGCTTCAGTAAAATATAGAAATGACAGACAATTCGGTACGACTGACACTCCTTTTCATGAGGTAGACGCATGATTAAGTAGGAATGACAGAGCAGATGAAGTAGAATGAAGCAGGAGTGACGGACCCGATGAAGTACAGATGACAGACTAGATGATGACAAGCCTGTAGCAAGGATCATAACCATAAAGCCGGCGCATCTAAGCGGCTCTAAATGTTAGCGCTATTTAAATGATACTGGGTTACATGACATTTCTTGTACTAGGGAGAAGACTAGGGTGCGTCGTCCTCACCTTGCTTGTTTGCTTACCCACCGTAGCCTAGCTTCTGGTTTCTCTGACCTTTTGGAATTCGACCCGGCTTCTCCAACGGATATGATTATTGACTGTGATTTTGACCTGAAGCAACCATCGATTGATGCCTTAGGCATTATGATTATGGGCATATAGAAGTTTTAGATTAGATTATATTAGATTAGATCTCAAGAATAGCTACCGTCAGCGAAATGAAAGCAAAAGCCCAGTAGGAAAAAATGGAAAGTTGGCAGCAGTAGAGCCTCTGTTCAAACGATGTAAATGAACCTGTGCTATCGGCAGTACGCTGTTCGAACAGCTTTGAATCACCATCAGCTTTGAATGATTGAAACAATGTGAGCAGGAAGTGGAGTGAGTGTACTGGCGTAGATGTGACGATGTCGTTGGCAGAATATAACAAAACCACGTTCAAGATTGTGATAATTTAAAATATAGAAATGTTCCCGTTCCAACATCAATTCCCTCCATGATGATGACGACGGCAACGATGATGGCGGTGATGGTGGTGGCGGTGGTGATGATTATCACGATGATGTTGCTGTTGTTGTTGATGGTGATAATGGTGGTGATGAGTTCTGGGGTGGATATTGCAATTGTCTAAGTCGTTACTCGTTCTTTCACGGCTTTCAATCACAAATCTCATCCTGAAGATGACGACGACAAAGGAAATCACGATAACAACTATAATTGTCATCATCGACGATGATGACGATGACGCTCTGCTGATGATAACGACTACAGCAGGACGCCATAAACAATGATGATGATGACAATAAAGATGATGAGAATAACGTCTACGAAGACGATGCTGATGATAATGATAACGACAACGAAGACGATGATGATGATAATGATGACATTAAATCATTTGTCCGCTTGATGAAATTCAATAATGTTTAAGGATTACATGAAACTTGTAAATGTTTGTTTCTGTTTCGAAATCCATTTCCGTGATCCACGAGCATCCTATCGCCCGTTTCGCTATGGAGCAAACACAACACCCAAATAACAATTCGCAAACTAAACCTCCACTCGCGCCCCTCTTGGTTATATGCCGGCGCCCCAGACCAGACCCGTGCAGAGTGGACTGCCAGAATGTGGTGCCCCTCTGAAAAGGTTCTGACCCCACGAAAACAATCCTGGAGCCGCCATGTGTTAACTATGACATCATAATAAATGCAACACTAACGATAACCCGAAAAAACAAATATAACTAACATATCAGGTGGGTTCGAGAGTGTAAACGAAACGAGTGGAAACTAGACAAGACATTCAAAAATATGGCATGTATTCTTCTATTTTAGTCTGAGCATTTAAAATATAAAACTAAACTGCTTTGACAAAAGGTTAAGGGGCCTCAGCCACATACACAAAGTGAGTAACGTAACAACTCGGGATGTAATACACCCTGCATCAAATTGGTAGCTATCATTTAGCTCTTTAACGAATATTACAGCAAATATAAAAGACAAAACAGTCTTATAGCATAAGCCAATAACATAACGTGCGTGAGTTATGCATGAGCATAGGACATCGATATAATGTAGCATATGCCCGAAACATAATGGATATGTGAAACAATATTTCTAATGCGAATCTAGGCTCTACTAAAGTCACATAAGTGCTACATAGTGTTTTTAGACGGAGAACTGCTCGATAGCTCAATTACTTCGTTTGTGTGCCTGCGTTTGACGTGTTTGTTCCAGAGGGCATCACCCGAATACGACAGAATAATCTTCGCAGACCGATGCGAAATTCCTCGTAGTGAAAGGTGTAGATGAACGGGTCGTTGCAGCAGTTCAAGTAGGCCAGAACTTGAGCCACGTTGAACGTTATGCCGCTCAGATCGAGTGCCACGTCTCCGAAGAAATAAAACAACAACATAAACTGCTTGAAGGTGGTACAGATGACGAATCCGACAACAACGATGAATAGCATCTTTATAATGTTGCGCCTGGCTCGCGATATCTTGGTCCCGATCGGTTGCGGTTCGCCTCTTGCAGGTTGGATGATTTTCGAGTTGCGGTGGAGGGAGTGCGCCATGCTGGCGTAGCAGAAAGCAATGACCGTGACAGGGATGAAGTATTCCAGAAGAATGGTGGCGATACCTGCGACACGCTTGGCTGCTATGGTCGGGTAGCTGGCACTCGAACAGATTCCTTTGATGACGGTCACGGTTTGACTAGCAAGGCTTGCTTTGAATATGACGCCTGCCAGCGTCCCTATGACGATGCTTGCGATGACTTTGCGCTTGCTGATCTTCAGATGGTGTTTGATCGGGTGCACAATCTCAAGATACCTCTCAACGGTCATCAGAGTGATGTTGTTGAGCGACGATAGGAACAAACCGATGAAGATCGCACGGGAGTTCCACAGATAGCACATTGGAACGATCACAGGCGCCGGCCAGCGACTTGCGTCCACCACCATCGTCAAGATGAGCATGATGCTGACTAGAAAGTTGATTGCGCACTGACTGACGAGGAAGTAGTTAGCCGGTCGTTTGAGGAGTGGCTTGTGTCCGAGGAAAACGATTAGTGCCAAGAGGTTGCCGGCGATACCCACCGCACCGATTGCGATGTAAACAATCTTGAAGGCAAATCCAACGGGGTTCGAGTAGACTTGGATTTCGATCGGTTGGTGAGGCTGAGGCGATGATGTATTGTAGGATCGTTATCCGAATCACTCACTGACGAAGTACTGTTCATCTTTATTGTTCCACCAGATCCAGTCCAGGTTTCAGCTCAGTATCACCGTCGTTCTTATTCTCCGATGGTCACTGCTGGTTAACTGTGTGATGATTGGAAGTGATCTCTGTTCAAAAATCAGAAAATTATATGACTACTATCCAAGAAAAAAGGTTAATGTAACAACACATGTCTTTACAGAAACTCCTCCGAACCATGGTCCTAAGTTCGGCTAAGACGAAAACCCAACCGCAGTATTCAAACAACAGGTCTTACCTTTACCAGTTACCTTATTCACCATAGGCTGCTTCTCTGTCTCATCGGACTGCCTTTCTGGATAATGACCTGACCGCGGCTAAATTTGATCGACAAGAATCCTTTTCTTGAGGGGGATAATTTAATCTAAACTAATTCGTAAGCTTCATGCATGGTCTCTCTCTAATAATGCGCAAAACATCAATCGATGGTCGCTTCGGAGCAACATCTCATTCTTAAAGCATAATCCATTGCAGGTAATCAATCAAGATACGTGAGACCCCGAAGACCAGGAGACAGGATGAGGAGCAAAAGCAATTCGAGAAAGATGAGAGACTTCAGCCCTGACCCAAACGGTAACAAAGTGCTTACAGATCGGACATAAACGAGTAGCTAATTCCAGAGCCTCGGACCAGCGATCAGAAAAGAGCTGAAAAATATGAAGTTTTTCTGGTATCCGAGAATGCGGATATCTCTTTTGCCTCTCGATTTTGTTTTGACTGAGCGCCTGTGAATATGCTGGTGCCCATGACGTGGCTTTAGTTGGGCGCTGTAGAAATCTCGGAATTACGATTAGGATTACGATCTCGTATATCAAAAAATGCTGATAGAAATGCAAATCATACTCATAGACTACTTAGGCTTGTAGGCCTAATGGCTGTTATTCTAACCAGGTGCATCGCATTCGCCAATCTCGTGTGTTTTCTTCATTTTCACATGCTACACAGTACATGCTACACGGTTGCATGCGTTAGGTGTTCCGCATACTGCATACACTCATACTAAGTACTGTTGAGGGATCTGACGTTTTTCGCAATATTTCATCATAATTTACTGTGTGCATTATAGAGAGATACAATAAGCCTCTGCCTTTCAAGTTTCTTCGTGATAAACATCTTTAATTTGGCTGAGTTGTTTATTAGACCTAATAACGTCTATCTAGCCTGCATCTAATGTACAAAGCTTCAGCCGAAGGCTTATCAAAATAGGGCAGTAGATATTTATACAGCGCAGTTATACTAACATATCTGTTTTCGTAGTTAAAAGCGCAATCAAGTCGATAATGGAGTTGCTTCTGTGAACATTCGCCTAGTTTTCAGATATCCATCGGCATCAGCATGAAATGGTTTACATACCAGAAATTTTGGAAAACATTTTGAGCATCGCTATAGCATTGTAAATAGAGTCTGTAAAAGCATACCGTTTGGCAAATATATTTTATTACTGTTACACGCTACAAGCACGTTGCTGTGTTCCGTTGCCAGGGAGACTCCTTGCTTCTGTTGTTTCGACGCTGACATGCGCATTGAAGTGAAGGCAAATCGAGTTCGGTAAGTACTCGGATGGGTGAGTGTGGAATGTCACGCCACCTAATGTTACTAGCCGTGTGGTGTATAATGTGAACAACATGGGGTTAAGCACAGAAACCTTCTGGACGCCACACTATAATAAAGCGCTAGATGATAATTACCATTCAAATATACTGATTGGGTGCGTGCGCTGAGATAAGTAGTAAACCAATGTAGGTTTGGACCAGAAACCCAAAACCAGTATTGTAGACAATGCAATAGAAGAAAATGGTCCACAGTATCAAAAGCAGCAGGCGAATCAAGAACAACAAGTGCTGTCTCCCTACTTTCATCCATAGGACACATTATACCAATTTGAACAGCAAGAATGTCAAAATACGTATACATTATGAATGTCATAAGCAGAAGTTTACGAAAGGGGAGAGAGTAAGTCTGCAATTCGCTGCTATAACCTTTCAGACTTATGGGTAGAAAGCTGTAGTCGTTCTGATGATTGTATTGGTGACCTTTTCAAATCCGTGATCGTGGCTCTCTGGATCTCTTCTGGATCCCGTTTGTTAGAGCCTGCCTTGCCTAAATAACTCTTGCCTAAAGACTATTATTTAAATTTACTCTTGAAAATTTGGCATATTCAAGCATAGATGTAGATATTGTATGATTGTTCTAATACGTTTGAACTATTTTTATAGTGTTAACGCACTCAAACCAATGCACATATTTCATGAAGGGTTTGAGTTTGGGGCGAAGACATCGACTACCTCGGTCAAGCTCAGATGGAAGCATGGCCAAAATGCCCCTGTTTGCCCCCTTGTCTGAACGTTTATGGCCAAATTATGTGAACCGTACTTTTAAACATAGAAAATCTTGCAAGAAACATCTCGTTTAACAGCGCACAAGAATCAAGTCATGATAGAAAGCTCCTTTTATTAGGCAAAGGTAAAATAAGGACGACTTCAAAGTCATTAGTGTAGGACTTCATCGATTGCCTAAACGATAGAAGCAATTTGCACGGTTTCTTAACCGAGAAAGTGGATTTACCTCATTAATTAAACAAAGAACATTCATACTATAGAGTCAGGCAGAAATTTTATATGTACGTATATATATATATATATATATATATATATAATACTACACAGAGTACAAATTACACTATATTGATTAAGTAGGCTAAAAGGAATAGCTTAAATTTTGTTCCTTGCATGGGAAATTCTTTTAATTCAAAGTCGTCACTGTGAGCACTGTGTTGTTTGAATACATGGAAGCCTTGTTAGCATTCGCATAAGTGCAGTGAGGAAGGAAGCGCAATAGGTTCATTACTGAGTGCATCTCTTTAGGAGTCGGTTTCTCTTTGGAGCAGAAAACCATATAGAAAGAAGTCTAATTGTTGCTTGACTTTACACCCACGTTCGGGTCTGTGTGTGTATATATATATATATATACATGTATATAAAGGCCTACGATACTGCAAGACCTTGAAGTCTAAGCCTGTATAGCCTGGACTTACATGTATAGAAAGACCCACAATACTGCAAGGCCTTGAAGTCCTTTGTCTAAACCTGTATCTTTCTTTTCTTTTGGTTCTCTGCCCTCTAGGCAGGTTCATACGTCCAATGGCGCCACTCTTCACGGTGCTGAGCATCTCTTTTCATTCCGCTGTATCCATCCGTGATCATCCAGTCCAGCAACATCTGTCTAGGTCTTCCTCTTGTTTTTCGTCCCTCCATTCTTCCCTCGATAATAGTTCTTACGAGTGAGTCCCCTCTCATTATGTGGCCAATCCATTTCCTCTGTCGACTTCTAATTGTTCCCACCAAAGATCTTTCTTCTTCCACTCTTTGCAGTATCTCCTCATTGGTAATGTGCTCCGTCCAGCTGACTCTCTCCATCCTGCGCCATATCCCCATCTCAAATGCTTCCAATCTTCTGATGTCTTCCTTTCTCAAAGTCCATGTTTCTGATCCATACATAACCACGCTCCAAACCAAGGTTTTCACCAGTCGTTTCTTCAGGTCCCGATTTAGTTTCCCTCTCATCAGTTCCCTCCTTTTACAGAATGCGTCTTTTCCCATAGCTATTCTTCTCTTTATTTCAGCATGGCATTTAGCATCCTGTGTAACCACACTTCCCAGGTAGCAGAATTCCCCGACCTGTTCTATTTCTTCACCATTTATAGTAATCCTGACTGTCGTTACCTCTCTTTTACTTATCTTCATAACCTTTGTCTTTTTGATGTTTATTTTCATTTCATATTCTGTCGAGACACTATTCAGACGGTCCATCATTCTCTGTAAACCCTCCTGACTGCCCGCCAACATCGCCTGATCGTCTGCAAACCTCAGAGCATTCAGCAACCTGCCTCCCACCTTTATTCCCTCTGTCATGTCCTCCAATGCCTCTCTTATAAGTTCTTCAATGTATATGTTGAAAAGCAGTGGTGAAAGTGGACAACCTTGTCTCACTCCTCTACCTATTTTTCCAGGCTCCGAGTATTCTCCTTCGATTCTTATCCTTACTTTCTGGCCCATGTACAGGTTTCCAATAAGCCTTCTGTCTTTCCAGTCCACACCCAGTCGTGTAAGTGCATGCATTAACTTCCTCTAATCTCCTCGATCGAATGCCTTCTCGTAATCTACAAAGCATACGTAAATGTCCTGACCATGTTGGAGATTTCTTTCTGTTAGTACCCTCAAGGCTCCAATTGCATCTCTTGTTCCTCTACCCTTCATGAACCCAAATTGATCCTCTCCTAGAAAGCCAGTTGCTTCTGTCTTAGCTTGTATCCTTTTTGTGAGAATTCGTAAAATGATCTTGGATGCATGAGTGAGAAGGCTGATAGTTCGATGGTCCTCGCATGCTGTTGCATTTGGTTTCTTTTTGAGCGGGATCAAAATGGTCTGCAAGAAATCCTCTGGCCATGCTCCAGTGTTGTAGATGTCCTGACATATTCTTACCAATTCTGCCATTGCCTTTTCTCCTAGGTTCTTAAGCAACTCAATCGGTATGTTATCAATCCCCTCAGCTTTATTGTTTTTCATTTCGTTAATGGCCGCCAGTACCTCCTCCTTCATCACATCAGGTCCAGTAACCTCATCCCTGTCATCTGGTGTGCACTCTACCTGGAGAGCCCCGTGGTTGCAGTTGCCCATATATAATTCTTCCACATAATCTTTCCAACGACTCCTGATGTCATTGGGATCCTGTAGTATCCTGCCACACTTGTCCCTGACTGCAATTCCTCCGCCAATATTCGGTTTCTTTGCTAACTTTTTAACCTTTTCGTATACTAGATCATGTCTTCCAAGCTCCTCTAGTGCCTCTAGGTCATCACATTGCTCTTCCCACCACTTTTCTCTTGCCTTAAGCCTGTATAGCCTGGACTTAATGTATAGAAAGACCTGTGATACTCTAAGGCCTTGAAGTCCTTTGTCTAAGCCTACACAACCTGGACTTAATGATCCTCAGTATACTTAACTGATGAAGTGCTTCACTATTAAGTTCAACCAGATATTCTATAGCACCTAATTTACAGAAAACTCTGAACAGCGAAATAGGAATAAAGCTGAGGTTGTACGCACATGAATGAGTATTTATATAGCGGCTTTTAAAACCCAATGTGCATGCGGGGTCTTAGAATGACAATAAGATAAGCTAACAATGCTACTTTACATAGAGACGCGAGTACATGTGCCAATATTTGATAGAAACTCATAAAAATTAATTATTTTATTAAACACAACACATGTCACACGCTGCATTCCAAAAACTTCCGACAGCGAATGACAGGGCTTCACGACCTTCACTTTATAAATGATGCACTTAAAATTGAGACTAGAATGTGCATTAAATAATTAATGTGCATTTATATATAATTATAGCTGTACAAGTTGTACACAACTTTAAACTGTATATGTATATATACAGTTGTGCATCCAGTAGGTGTAATTTAATAGCTGAAAGTTCTGTATCGCCAAAAATCTTGTGGTTTGCCTTAAGTATGTCATTACATAGGAAAAGTTAAATTTATGCCCTGCTGTGTGCTCGACGACATGTGAGCTTGTCAATGAATTTATTGTCTATTCTACAGACAAAATTTCCGGTATAAGGCTGAAATTTGCCAGTTCCTCTGTATCGGATGAATTTCTTCATCTTAATTCTTCCTCTCGTGTCTGAGACTAGTTTCAGTCAACAACTCTTGCAGAAGTTCGCAAACTTATCTTTTCACTACCTAACAACAGCTGCATCTCTTTTGAAAGAGTGCTTTGATGTCCTGAATCAGCTATCAGTTTCTCATTGCATGAGGGATTCTTCCCGTCTGTCTTTTGCTCATCCCATTTAGTTCACCCTCTACTAAAAAGCTTTATCTCGACCCTGGCGACTTGTTTAATTACAGACCCATCTCAATTTTGAATTTTGTATCTAAAATTCTTGAACGGGTAGTTATGAATGGTATGCAAACTCACCTATATCTTACAACTCATTAACCTTTCCCTTTCAGTCTGCATAGCGTTAAGTTGCTTTAAACAGAATCCGCCTTTCTTGCTGTTAATAATAATATCATGTGAATAAGGGTAGAGTGACGGCTCTTGCTCTTCTTGACTTGTGTGCTGAATTTGATACCGTGGATCATTCTCTCCTTTTGTATCGTCTCCAGCACTGATTTGGGGTTTCTGATCCCGCCCTACATTAGTGTGCTACTCATCTTAGTCCAAGCACTCAGCCAGTATATTTAAATGGTAATTATTCGTCTAGTACTTTGTTGACTTGTGGCATCTCGCATGGTTCTGTGCTTGTTCCTGTTTTATACACCACACCTCCAGGTATACTACTTGACAGTCATTCACTGGAATATCAATTCTATGCTGATGATAATCAAATTTACATTTCATTTTGACAATCATTCGTCTGTGGCAAACGTTTTGTCCACTGCCTTTGAGGAAGTGCATTCTTGGATCTTCTTTCTTGGATCTTCTTTCTTGGATCTTCTTTCTTGGATCTTCTTTCTTGGATCTTCTTTCTTCTTTCGTTCTGGCTGGAATCCTGTCAGTCACACGGATCTTTCTTTTCAATTTGACTCTATCTTCTCCAGTACCTTCTTCCTTCAGTCTGAGGAGCTTCGGGTCTCGCTGATTCATATCTCCCCATCTCTTCTTTTGTCGTCCCCGACTGCGTCGTCCGTAAACCTTTGCTGTCAAAATTCTCTTAATGTAGCTTTTCTCCTCTCTTCTCATCACATGACCATACCATCTTAACCTGGCTTCTCGTACCTTGTCAGATATACATGCCACTCCCAATATCTATCTAATATACTTATTCATTTTCTTGTCTTTCAGTGAGATTCCATATATCCATCGCAGCCTTCTCATTTCTGTTCTTTGCGGTCTTGGATGGCGACTTATAACTCCTACTTAGTCAAATATAAACACATCGATATCGGATAGAAAGAGCTAACTGAAGTTGATATTTAATACCATGCAAAAAATTACAATATAATATAACACGGCATTTCTATTGTCACTTACACTTAAAGTGATTAACAGCTTTAGTCTCTGAATGTTAATTTCCTTACTGTTTCATTACTGATGTCATACGTTGCGTCGTTTCAGCAGAAGCGATTAAAGCTTCAGCATGGTGTTGCTCATGTTGCTGCTTTTAGCATCAACCTATCACGAAAACCATGATTTAATTGCCAGCTTCGGAATCACTTGCGGAGAATTCGTCTATACCTGAAAGCTCATCACTCACCTGTCGCAACAAATTTACATCATCCGTAGCCAAACGTGAACAACAATACCATTATTTTATGAAGCAGATACATACGGAATCAACCACCTCCAATATACTATATCAATTACAATATACTGCATAGATTGCGCGATGCAAACTGCACAGTATATCATGATTATTATAGTCTGTGGCATCAGAAGGGAATCATATGTACGATTCACACTGTTATGAAAGGAAATACACAATTGGTAGCAATCAAGTTACGTATGCTTCAGGAATACTTTCCCTTCATTAGTCTAGATTTAATTACGCCTCTGTTGATTATAATTGATGTGTGTGCATGCATGCATTCTACTTTGCATGCCTGTACCACGCAACCATATGTATACCTGAATGTAAGCCACTATAATAATAATATTTTTTCATTCTCCTGAAAATTTTTTAATTCCTGAGGAATCATATATACCTCACATATATATAATATATAATCATATATATATATATAAAATAATAAAATAATAATGACGTGCGTATGTATAGGCCTACATGTATACATGTATGTATGTATGTATGTATGTATGTATAAATACACTTGTTTAGCAGCTTTAAGAGCTTTTTTCCTTTAGCAAAAGGAAGTGCATGAAGTTCAACACTAGTGTCTAATTGTTATGTTCATATTTTATTTTATATTTATGTCAATGTTATTTTGTTAGCTGTTATGTTATGTCAATGTTATTTTGTTAGCTGTTATGTTATGCTTGTACCACACTAATACCTAGTTGTCAAGGTCGCAGTCCCACGAATTTCATTATTATCGGATGCCGATCGAGGCTTCTTGAAGGAGCTACATAAATCCCAAGATGGATATGTATATATGTGTAAAAGAAAACCTCATGTACAAGAGTTCAGACGGTAAATGAGTGACAATGACTAAATAGGAAATTTGTGTGATCTATCCCTTCTTAAGTTAGTAACTTATGTCTTTGATCTCAAAGAATAAATATGACTTCTGAAGACGATAACTTTAGACAGGAAAAATTCCGGAACTGAATCGATTAGCATCAAAACTACAGAAGACAAGAAGTGCTAATTAATTCTAAGTAAAGCATTGTCTCTGACGTCAATATACTACGCGGTATACCTGCGCGCCCTAACGGTATGTTAATAATTGCTCCATGGCACTCAGTTTACTCACGTGTTATGGCCCGAAGTATAACTGACATGCGTGACACAAGTCATGGCCACAGTCCAGGCGTCAAATGGCAAGTGAAATCAGGGCGAATTTCTTTTTATGACGTTAGTGACATGTGACTTTGAGGTGTTTCATTACGTCAACAAAAATGTCAATAGCAGACAGAAAGGCAAAACCGGGTGAGGCAGAAAACGTTTTTAGCCAGATGGATCAAGTGCCTGGATAAAAATTGCGGGCAAGGAGATGAAGAAAGTGCAGAAGAAAGAACAAATGAAGTCTGAAGAACATGAGGAAAAGAGAAAAGAGAAAGAGTAAATAGAGGAACAGGAAAGGAACAGAAGCAGGAAGAGCAGGAGGGCATGAATATAAGTATGAGGAAATGGAAGAGGAGGATGAGTAAGAGGAGGACGGTGAAGGGTATAATTAGGAGGACGAGGAGTAGGAGGAGGGGAGATATATACTCCTCATATAAATTAAATCTCCTTTATCTAAGAAATTAGTCCTTGGTAAGATGCCGTTGTAAAATTAATCTTCTTCTGGAAGACCCACGCAAGTTTCTTTAATGGAATAAGTCTTCTGCTGGAAGAACTTCAACTGGAAGACTTCGGCCTTTATTGAAATATTTCGATCAATGATTGCGCTCAAATATAAAACCATACTTAGCATTGGCCTAATTTGTTGGTAAATGTTCGAAGTTAAAGATGTCATAATGAAATGCAAACGAACATAATCGGAACGATTTAAACTTAAAGCCCCCTGTGATCGGCTGCTATACCCTATACTAAACTGCTTTTTGGATACATTTAGGCACTACATAGCTTTCATTGATCCATCAAGCACACCCACCTCGCTGTCGTTTAGTTTCCAATATATGTCATTGCCTACCTACAATGCTCCTTTAAAATTATAAATGTTGTGTGCAAGTTTATGCATACACACGTAAATACTTGCATATATATATATATGCAAAATAAATAACTTGAGTGCTATTACCTGCCTTCCTGGTAACTCTGGAACAATTCTTCGGCTCCTTGTCTCGAATGCACGTGGTATTTCAAACGGTATCTGAGGGTTTTCACTTTGCAGGTCTATCAGCGGAACTATTGGTAAAGTTCCTGACTAAAAGAACCGCTCCAGTGTGATAACTTCAGGTATATGCTACAGCAGTAGAAGATAAGACGCATGCTTATTTATATTAGTCGCATGGGTGAGCCAAGTGTCCACGCACCTGGACCCGGCTTGACATATCGAACGAGCTTTGACACCACTGTTAAAAATCAATTTCCTGATTCCTGACTAATCTATGCAGCCTAACTTCTGCGAACGTGTGTGTTGGAAGACTGAAGACAGCCTAAAGACAGAAGGTCGAGCAGCAAGAGCTGTTGACTGTGATTTATTTATTTTATTTATTAAAGCACTTAAAACGCATGCAATGTCAGGACATCTGAATCAGAGGCGCGGAAATTGAGATCGTGGCTATAGTTTCCTGATTTGAATTTGAATTGATTTTCTTGATTAAAACTTTTCGAAAAGCCACCATTAAAGAGTTTGCGACTATATGTGTGATTTTACTCGCTGCAACACAAAGGAGAACAAGTGAAAGAGAACGAATGCTACTAAATTCAGTGACTGAAAGTGAAACTTCATAAGCCACGTTTGCAACATGACTGAGGTCACAAGAACACGGTGCCGTGCCTTTTAAGCAGTTTCTCAGCCTACTGCGTCCATTAGCCTCCGAGCCTCCTCTGGGTCCCTCTGTTCCTACAAAGTGCATTCTTTCCCCAAATACGTCTTGCGGCTTTATGATGTAAGCACGATTACTTTCGTCTACGCGTTACACCAAAATTATCTTGGTTTAACCATAGGGGAAGAGCAACCGGCGAAACGAGTCTTTGTGTCCAGAGTAGACTTGCTAGGCACACAGAATCTCCTCTCATGCTGGTCCAATGATCACGAACTGATCACATGCTACCTGGAGCTGCTATTAATCCTCCAACACCTAGCTCTGCTGCCTGCTGTTGATGTCGCTCAGTTGTGCCTGCTTCTGGATTAACTCTCTCAATCAAAAGGTAGAAGTCTGATTGCTCAAAATTCATTCATACATTGTCACCTGTTAACCGCCTGAGCGCTTGTACAAACGATAATTTCCTACAGGGCCTAAATAACACTATATATACATATATAATGTACCTCGACATTTATATAGCGCCTTTAAACAGCACCAGTGATAATCAGCATGGCAGATTAGATGAAGCACAAATGACAGACTAGAATGACAGACTACAACAAAGTATAGGTGACAGTCTAGAATGACAGGCTAGAACGAAGTATAGGTGACAGACTAGAACGAAACATATGTGACAGACTAGAACGAAACATAGGTGACAGACTAGAACGAAACATAGGTGACAGACTAGAGTGACAGACTAAAACGAAGTATCGATAACAAAGTGGAATGACAGATTAGAATAAAGTATGGGTGACAGACTTGAAGTACAGATGACAGACTTGATGATGAAACCCCAAAAAGCCTGTAATTGCCAATATGGCTTGGTTCTTCATTATATAATTTCAATGGATTATTCGTCTAAACGTGGAACTTGCTCGCTTATTCTGGCATTTCGGACTTTCGATTTTGCCGAGTCTGCGTATCGGAATTATTATCCGTTTCCATTACGGGTTTATGGCCTTTCCCGACGGTTTTTGTTCGCATGCTATCATGGCCTCCCGTGAATGGCTCGTCCAACTTCATAAGGAATAGATTTCCAGCTGGACAATCAAGCTTCGGACCTGCATACCTACTTTCGCTGTCTTCAACAGGAAAATACTGGATTTGGTGGAGGAAAGCGAAAACAGTCTTTCGAACAGCAATGACCGCCAAGCATTAAGTGGCTACGATCGATCTACCAGCCGGCGGGTGACGAATGCCAGTCCTCTGCAGATTTTTATTATTATTATTATTATTATTATTATTATCATCATCATTGTAAATAGTAGTAATAGTATTATTAATAGTAGTAGTAGCAGTAGTAGGCTAGTAGTAGCAGTAATAGTAGTAGTATTATTTATGCATTTATTAAGCGCCACTGTCTAATGACTAGGTATCAGTCGATGACACTGAGAAGCAACTATGAGTGAAGGATTTGCTTATGGTGCCTAAACAGTAACTGTCTCAGGAAAGACTCGAACCCGTGTAGGCTACATTACAAGCCGAAAGAGCTACGCAATCGGTTACAGGCGGTAGTTCGATGGATATCCTGATGACGGGTCGTCATCTTTCATATACGAATGAACTGCTGGATGGTGATGCAATCGGATGCCATAGGAGGCTGACTACATCATCTCGCAGCGTTCTTCATCCTCGATTCAACGCGGTTCATGAACTCTGAACATGCTATCATCTGGCGTTTTCAGTTTGGAATTCGTTGGCTGGGTTCTACGTGTGTGCGGGAGCCTATCTGCCACTGGTGACTCTTCTGGTTAATTGAGCATTGTTAATCATTTATATATATTTTTGTTTGTTTTTAACGACAGTTAGCATCCTCTGAGGCAGCGCCTACAGCGCCTCTGAATAACATTTTCTTGAAGCGACGTTATACTAATTCATGAGCAGACATACAGCTACAATTACATTACAGAGATCGTGAGCGTTCAGGCAGCGATTTTCATAAATGATATTCGCTACATAAAAGATATTCGGTTACAGTGAACTTTATTAAAGAGGGAAAGAATTGTAGTGCATCATCCTTACCTCAATAAAAGCCATCAATAGCGAAATGAAGTTATAAATCATGTATGAAAAAAAGGGACGTTGGCAGCAGTAGTCCGTTTGTTGAGATGATGTCTTTCTTTTTCAAGTTCTCTGCCCTTGGGCAGGTTCGAACGTCCAATGGCGCCATTCCTGGCGTTGTTGGGTCTCCTCCTTCAGTTTACCGTATCCGCCCTCCATCAATCAGTCTAGTAGCATTTGTCTCGGTCTTCCTCTTCGTTTCTTTCCTTCCATTATTCTCTCTATGATATTTCTCAGAAGGGAGTCACAAATCAACTTGTATATGTCCAATCCATTTCAGACAGACTGAAGAATACTGACTATGTTTTGAGTTTATTTCGGTTGAAGTACATGTCCGCTAAGTTGTGGACTCGTTCAATTATCAACACACAAAATAGTTTAAGCCTGAATGATTGAACGGGCTTTGCTCTCTTAGAAAGTCGTATGTCAAAGTACATCAGTCAAATCACTTCAAAATATTTTCGGACTCGTAATAATATTTTATAGCTCTTAAGTGATTGCTGTACATAACTAAAAGTAAACGAGACTGTTAAACTGATCACATGTCATTAACATGAACGTTAACTATAAATTCATAATAAAGGCGCAAGTGACTAGTTAGAACTGACATGCGAGAACATGTAAAAACAAACTACTTTATAGGTAATGCGTTCGACATGATAAACGAACCAAAAGCAAGATAAAAATGTCTCTGCTAGGCGACATGACTTAAATATGACACATGTTTGATATTAGTCTGATAGTCTCTAGCGGAAAATAAATCTTTTTACAAATGATGCATGCCTACGCCTCATACAGGAAGTGAATACACTTTTGACCTACATCAGCTCGCATTACTGTAAATTGGCATATGTCATGTGACCTGAACATAGATCTGTTTTCATCAAATCCTCCAACTTCGCTTTATATTCAATATGGCGGCATATGTCAATACACAAACAGACTAACAATTTTAGGCCAATAATTATAGCAAAACGTGCGTGAGATTGTACAAGTGCATACGATATCAGCTGAATTAAACTTACAGCAAGACATTTTTATTCATGTAAAACAATGTTTCTGGAACGAATTTTTTTGTACCGGCGTTACAATCAGTGTCTTGAAAATCTACACTATAAATCACCTAACAATGCTACCCATTATGCCAATTTGCGACATACGTAACATTATGGTCACTTGTTTGTTCGTTCATTAATTAAATAATTAATTAATTAATCCATTCGTTTGTTCTTTCATTTGTACGTTCAGAACATTTATGTAGCGTCCTTCTATAGGTACTTTCAGGCAGGTCCAGGCGAAGTATGATTATATATGTGTGTTTGTGTGTGTGTGTGTGTGTGTGTGTGTGTGTGTGTGTGTGTGTGTGTGTGTGTGTGTGTGTGTGTGTGTGTGTGTGTGTGTGATAAGTTGCAAGTTTTTTCGTATATCTAACTTTTTAAAAGCACATTATATGTTTTAGATTTTAATTATGTACATGCTTGAGTAATCGACGCTTGACACAATTTAATATTTTAAAATGGAATAATGCTTTACAGCAAAGTTACTTGATATGTGTCTCTAAGTTGAAGTACTTGATATATGTCTATAAGTCGAGTTACTTGAGTTATGTGTCTAAGTCGAGTTACTTGATATGTCTAAGTTGAGTTACTCGACCTGTGTCTCAGATTTCAGATAATTCATCCTTGTCTCTAAAGTGAGTTACTTTATCTGTATTGAGTTGCATGATATATTTCTAAATTGATTTGTGAGTTATTTCACTTGTGTGTCTATATCGAGTTGATTTCTGATTCTTAGTTGAATTAATTGTTCTGTGTGTCTGCGTTTATTGTATTTGTTCCAGAGGGCATCACCCGAATACGACAGAATAACCAACGTAGACCGATGCGAAATTCCTCGTAGTGAAAGGTGTAGATGAATGGGTCGCTGCAGCAGTTCAAGTAGGCCAAAACTTGAGCCACGTTGAACGTTATGCCGGTCAGATCAAGTGCCACGTCTCCGAAGAAATTCAGCACCAGAAGAAACTGCTTGAAGGTGGTACAGATGACGAATCCGAGAACGACGATGAATAGCATCTTTATAATGTTGCGCCTGGCTCGCGTTATCTTGGTCCCGATCGGTTGCGGTTCGCCTCTTGCAGGTTGGATGATTTTCGAGTTGTGGCGGAGGGAGTGCGCCATGCTGGCATAACAGAAAGCAATGACCGTGACATGGATAAAGTACTCCATTAAAAAGTTGGCGAAGCCGATGATACGCTTGGATGCTCTAGCCGAGTAGCTGGTGCTCGAACAGATGCCATTAACGACAGTCATTGCTGGACAAGCAACGCACGCCTTGAATATGACGCCGGCCAGAGTCCCTATGACGATGCTTGCGATGACTTTGCGCTTGCTGATTTTCAGGTGGTGTTTGATCGGGTGCACCACCTCAAGATACCTCTCAACGGTCATCAGAGTGATGTTGTTGAGCGACGATAGGAACATGCCGGTGAATATTGCACGGGAGTTCCACAGATAGCACATCGGGACAATCACAGGCGCCGGCCAACGACTTGCGTCCACCAACATAGTCAAGATAAGCATGATGCTGACTAGAAAGTTGATTGCGCACTGGCTAACGAGGAAGTAGTTAGCCGGTCGTTTGAGGAGTGGCTTGTGTCCGAGGAAAACGATTAGTGCCAAGAGGTTGCCGGCTATACCCACCGCACCAATTGTGATGTAGACAATCTTGAAGGCATATCCAATGGGGTTTGAGAAGACTTGTATTTCGATCGGTTGGTGAGGCTGAGGCGATGATGCATTGTAGGAATCGTTATCCGATCCACTCACTGACGAAGTAGTGTTCATCTTTATTGTTCCACCAGATCCAGTCCAAGTTTCAGATTCGCTATTGTTACTCCTAGATAGCCGTGCGATTATTGCTGATAATAACTGCGCCAAAAAACAGAAAATTTTGAACTTCAACTGTTGATTTAGAAAAAGGTTACTGTAAGATTTTTGTTTACAAGCCTATATATGAAGTCACCAGCATTGCGCTATGGTCGGCTTAGATTAGGTCTAAAGCGATGGATCACGATGGGATAGCGTTGCAAAAGTTTCCCCATAAATTTAACTAATTGATATTTTCGTCTTATTGTTTCATCAATTGGTTCAACTGAGAGTCCATTACCGCCTCCACTGACTTCATATCTTAGATCTAATCGTCTATGTAGTGGAAACTCGAAATAGTAGAGACCTTCGATCAGCAAAATCGTTTATCTCAGCGAAATAAATTGTGATCTGTTGTAATCTGATATGATCTTATCAAAACAACGTTCAATTAGAAATGTCGTGAGATCTATCCGTCCTCTACGTTTTTAAAGTTTTCTTCTATTTATATATGTTCGACCTCAATAAACAAATATGACTTTCGAAGACTATAAGGTTAGACAGTAAGCAAAATTCCAAACGGAATCAATTAAAATCTCAATGCTTAAGAAGACAATGAGACTAATTACGTCTACATAGATCTTTGTTAGAGCATAGCGTCTAATGTCAAGATACTACAGGGTGTATCTATGCCCTCTAGCGGCATTGCGATTGCTCTATTCATGTGTGGCTGTACAAAAATCACGCCGGTATAAAAAACATTGAAATGCGGACCCAGTCGCAGTAGACGTCCGAACAAGCAAGAATTATCGAGCATCTTTCTCACAAGACGAAGAAAAACTGGTGACAGAGTTAGGCTAAACATGACCTCAGTGAACTCAGACATGCGCAGATCCATGTATCAAAATTTAATTGCTAACTATAATATGCCCTTACCTTCCATTACGCATTATTCATAATCACGCAAAAGAAGTAAACAAACATAAAACTCGTTACCTGTTTAAGTCATGATTTTTATACCAGTACAGTACTTCGAGTCCTTTTCTGAAGGAATTCGTGAAACGGTTTCAGAGGACCTGCACTTTACAGATTTAATATGGGACGATTGGCGAAGTTTCGCTAATGACACACCGCTCGTCTATGACAAGTTCAGGTAAATGCGCAGAGGGAGACCGAAAAGACGCATCCTTATATTAGTCGCAGTTGCATGCGCCTGATTACCGCTCGACATCTCTGTCGACCACGCTTTAACGTCAACGGGCCTACGATGATGATTTAAGTCGCTAATGATGCTAACAGAGCTTTTTATTATTATTATTATTATCATCATCATCATCGTCGTCGTCATTATTATTATTTATTATCAATATTATTATTGTTAATATTACTACTACTACTACTATTATTATTATTATTATTATCATCATCATCATCATCATCATCGTCGTCGTCGTCATTATTATTATTATTATTATCAATATTAATATTACTACTACTACTACTACTACTACTACTACCACCACCACTACTACTACTACTACTATTTTTATTATTATTATTATTATTATTATTATTATTATTATTATTATTATTATTAAGGTAGCTAGAGAAAGATAAGTCTTCAGTTGTTTGCGATATTTAAAGGATGAGATAAAGGTAAGGGTCTCGCAAAGCCGATGTAAGTAAATTCCATACATTTCTTGTTAATACGTTATATAAATGCCTGCTTACATTACAGAGCGCGAGATGTAAGCAGATCGGAATTACAGAGTGGTTCATCTTAATACTATTGTACTATATTTCTATGGCTTCTGTTTTTATGCGTGTCTATATATGCATGAACTGTACGTATGTAAATATATACATATATGTAAGTATGTATATATACATATATATATGATATAACGTGGTTTGGCTGAAACATATATGCGTAGTAGGTTATGAAATTTCTAGTTTTCCGCCATCTCACCCTTTCTCGTATATGTTTATAATATATATATATATATAGATATGCGTTTGTGTGGCATAGCATGTGCGTATTAATATATGTATATAGACTGTTTATATTAACAGATACTCTATATACAACGACTATTATTATTATGTCTGATATAAGTGCTTTTCTAGCAACTTAAATGTCGTAGCAGTTACAATCTGCTTGTTAGGTTGTCCCTAAATAAACTGTCTAACAGAGTGACGGCGTGTGTGCTGTGTGGATGTCTGTGTGTATGTTTGTGTATAACTGCGTGCTCGTATATGTATACGTCGGTCTATATGTGGCGGTAGAGCTGGTGGAAAACAATTTAATATGAGCGCTTTATGTAGTTTGAGGAATCGTTTAAAATTCTTATTCCTTCGCTCCCTCCTCCTTCCTCCTAAAAGCCTTCCTCGCCGTTACCATAGTGACGTGCTAAACTTTCCTTCCGGTCCTTTTCCACCTTCGTGACCTGGAAAGGGCATTAAAACAATGGCACGACTTTATGGATGGGCCCTCGCGGACCGGCTGTATACTACGCTGTCGCAGCTGCTGACGGCGGTGCAGTGCAAGAATCCGGACGGACGGACGGGCCGTATCTGCTTCACGCTTCGTTAGGCATTCGGATGTCCCGCGGGAAGGCCCGTTTGGCATCGATCGGGGTGTCCGTGGGGACGAGATGCTATCATCATCAGCGCTCAATCGATTGTCCCTTCCATTCATCCCACGGCTCGCCATGCAACCGCTGGACCGATTTAGTCGGCAGATGCGAAGGCAGGAGCTGGAACCGGTGCCAGAAGAACGATGATTCCAATCACGACGAAGTACCTGCTGACTCTTGCCTGCTACTCCACCGTTCTCTGTTTGTCCACCTCGTCTCGGCAAACAGGTGAGTTGGACGAATTTACAGTATGCGATTTGTTGGGGAAAAGGGAACCTCTCCCCTTTGGTTCCGATAATCTCTCCTTCAAGATACACTTTCCACCTATATTTCGCTAATGCCCGTCATATGGTTTTCTCCCATTGGTTTAGATTATCTCATAGTCAAGATACACTTCACCGTAATTTCGCACCTTCTCGTAGATCTTTCTTCCTCTGGTTCAAACTAACTCTAAGTCAAGATACACTTACTCTGTACAGTTCGCTCCTGTCCATAGGTCTTTGTCCCATTGGTTAAGACTTTTTCTTATTCAAGGTACACTTTCATTTTTCACTTTTCCTATTCATAGAATACTTTCTCTTTCTGACTCAAACCTTTTCCTATTCACGGTACACATTCTTTCTCTTGTTCAGACTTTTCCTTATTCAAGGTACACTTTCATTTTTCACTTTTTCGTATTCACGGTATATTTTCTCTTATTGGCTCAAACCTTTTCCTATTCACACATTCTCTCACTGATTCAGACTTCTTCCTATTCACGGCACACTTTCTCTTACTGGTTCAGACTTTTTTCTATTCATGGTACACTCTCTCCCACTGATTCAGACTTTTTCCTATTCACGGTACACTTTCTCTCACTGGTTCAGACTACCTCCAATTGAAGATACACATTGCTCTTTTATTTTGCTCTTGACAATAGATGTTTGTCCCACTGTACCATTGTACCAATTTGAACCATTCACCCATTACGCCCAGCCAGTTCTAGTATAATTGGCAACGACTGTAGTGAAAAGCGGGCAAGACGAAGATGATATTTTTCCTTAACATAAAATTAATGTGGATTATATTTTTTAGCTTGTTCGAACTGTATTCGTTTATTTGAACTTGTTCGAACTCTATTACTTCTATGCAAGGCTGGACTATTATTAATCGTGGTATAACTAATTGGCTTATTCCTGTCATAAAACAGAACGAGGGAGGGAGAAGTGTAGAAGGGGCAGCGATCGTAAATGAAAAACGAGAGAAAGACCTGAAGGACGAACAGAGGTCCGCTGATTGGAGAGTAGATGTTGAAGAGAAGGCTGATTGATAGGTGGATGTGAAAGATGAGAGAGAAATGAAAGAAATGAAAAAGAGGAGGACGTGAGAATGGGAGTAGAAATTCGCTAAATGACCGTAAGACCGGCACCATTCGGAAATCCGGAGATTAAATAACACGTGCATCTCGTAAACAGGTTGAACACGCGAGTCGAAGCGAATCGCGGACTCTTTAATGTTGTTTTATACAGGTCGCTGTAAACACTTCGTACATATTTAATTACTATACGTAAAATCAAGAACACGTCTTGTTATCTTCGGGCGATTCACGACCCACCAGCTACAGCAGACCTAGGTCTAAGTCTCCCGAAGATTAAGCCGCAGAACAATAGCACGGCTCGCCGCCAAGATACTGGATGAAGGCTGTGTTCGCCTTCCTTTGGCGACGCAGACGAGTTCAACAACCATTCTTTGATTTATAAGACGTGTATCTTATTTCCTTTCTAAACACCTCTGACCTTTTATCATAATTAACATCCTGTGTCGTTAAAAGATGCACTCTTAAATAATAAGCACGCTACAGAACATGTTTCTCAAATAATTGCTCATCTTACACCCAGGGACATAATACTTTCCCTTTTAACCATTTAGCTTTCTAATAATTAACGCCAAATGACTCAAACTAAATATAGAACACTCTTAAAGAACCCTTTCGAGCTGCTAATATATATATATATATATATAGATAGATATATAGATATATATATGTATATATATATTCATGTGTATAAGCATGCATTTAGAGAGAGACAGGCAAAGAGACAAGCAGTTATACGGATATAACGGAACAAAGAGACGGACGTCAATCTCAAGCCAATCTTTTGTCTTTTGAGCAAATGGTTTCCGCGTCCGGATCTTTCGAAACATGACTTCAATCATTTCCTTTTCTCTTCTCTGCCGCAGTTTCTTTGTCATCTTCCATTACACGATCCAATATCGTTTCCTCCGCATTATCTTCTCTGCTCGCTCCTGCATCAACCCTATTTTACTTCAGGCATGTACTGATATTTATTAAATTCATATATATACATGCACCAGTAGTCACATCTAGGAATTGTACTGTAATATAATGCGATATGATGTAATATAATGTCATGTAATTTTAGTATAGCATTTACATTTATATAGCGCTTTATAAGAACCTCTCGAAGGTACCCAGTGATCAACAAATCATGATGATTTGTTGTCACTGCATGTGGATCGTGTATATCGGAAGAAAGGCAGTCTCCACCGGTGGGCTCTCTCTCACATGTACAACCGTACAACTACACCTAGCGGATTACTTACCAGTTGATAGGCGACTGCGAAACGCCGAGAGTCGAAAGTTGTCCTGGATTACTGGTACTGCAAGCGTCACAGCACCGGTTCAAAGGCAAGAATAAGAAACAGAGCTAAATATTTAAACTGGAATTGAAACCCGTGGCGGAGTAGCGCCAGTCTGACTGATTTCCACTCAGCTAGCAAACACAATGTGTTCGTGTTTGCTGTAAGCGAGCGTCTTAGTGAATGAGGTAACACAGGATGAGGTTTCAGACAGCATAAGATGAGTTTTAAGCGGTTTAGAGGACGTTTCATGACCGTCAGAAGCTTTAATTAATACAAATCGACCAATCAACTTATTTTCCGTCTTGGCTCACCGTGCAGGTTCACGAATAGGCCTGCTACACTCACTAATTGGATTCTCTGACTCTTATTGTAAAGTAAAGTATCACATATCCCACAAGTGAGACATAGGGGAGGCGCTCAATTCCTTTTCTTAGCCCTTGGGCCAGCAAAGGACGAATTACAAGGTCGTGGGCACGGGGCCAGTGCATCCCAGGACGCAGTTTACTTCCCATCTTACGCCGGTTCCAAATCCTACTGCTTGGTGACAGAGACACGGTGTGCGCAAATTACTTGCCTCGGGTCGTTACACAGAGTCGAACCCGCAACCGCATGATCATTGACAAACGCGTTACCGATTGACCACTGTGCCGCCTTCTTATTGTGCCCCGAAATAAAGCAATACTGGGTCATCGCTATTTCTCTGTCGCCGGCCCAAAGCTCTGTTTCTTTCTGCTCCACTGGTTCTGTGATGTCGTTTAAGTCAGTACTCAAGTCTGGTCTGTTTCGAATTGTTCATCTCCCATAGCAGGTCTTCTGGTCTCACGAACCTCACGGATCTAAACTGTATCATCATCATCATCATCATCATCATCATCATCATCATCATCATCATCATCATCATCATCATCATCATCACCATCATCATCATCATCATCACATCATCATCACCATCATCATCACCATCACCATCACCATCGCCATCACCATCACCATCACCACCATCATCATCATCATCATCATCATCATCATGTTCTACACATTAACTGTATGACTTTGTCCAAAAGATTCGATTTTGGAATTGGATGTTGCTTCGTAGAGTCCATCTATTGATGCTTTATGCATTACGATGAAGCCCCTATAGAAGTTTCCGGAATAGGATTTAGGATTAGGATAAACAAAAATCGCTCGGGATATGCTTACGAGTTGCCTTCATCAACTCGGACGCATGGTCCTGAAATCAGTTTTTCAACGAGCTTAGAGCAATTGAAATGATTCATAGGGGGTTATGGAAAATGGGACTCAGTTCTACGTTGTCCGTATTCCCAAGAGGACTGTTCCAGGTAGGCTCTTCTGCTTAGATATGCGCTACATAAGCTCGTCGTGGACAGAGCACGCATAATGATGGAGGCTGTGGTTTTGATCGGCCCGGGTACCCGTCTGTCGCGGCTAATCCTGACTGTGCAAGAAAATCTACGCCGAATTAATGCAATTAATCGCCAAATGCTTGAGCACCCGCCATGGAATCCAACTGGAGATGGGATCAGACGGAGAGACTTCAAATGGCGCATGACTATGCATGCCTGTCTGCCTGTATGTCTGTCTGTCTGTAGGCCTATACATGAAAGTATGTATGTATGCAAGCATGCATGCATGCATGCATGTATGTATGTATGTATGGATGCATGTATGTATGTATGTATGTAGGTATGTATGTATGTACGTATATATGTAGGTATCTATATATGTATGTATGTATGTATGCATGTATATATGTATTTACGTACATATGTAGGTATGTATGCATGAATGCATGTATATATGTATGTACGTATATATGTAGGTATGTATGCATGTATGTATGTATGTATGTATGTATGTATGGATGCATGTATTTATATTTGTCTGTCTGTCTTCTGATCCTGTGGCTGTGCGTCTTCTCATGTCTGCATGTGTCTGTATTTGTGTGTGTGTCTGTATGTCTGTCTGTCTATCTGTCACTTCTTGCTTCTCCTTCTCTGTGTCCTATCTGCTTGTTTCAACTACATACCTGCCTTCTTTCGTGACATTGGGTTTTGTTCGACGTCCTACTTGGTACCTGCACATATGTCTCTGTATCTCTGGTTGTCTGTGTCTGTATCTCTATCCGGACGGACAAAGACACGGCAGCTTTGCCTGATTTAAGTCTTAGTCGAGCCTTGGACTGGCGTTCAAGACAAAAGCTCCGGGATTTGTAAATCACCGCCTGGAATATGGACTGTCAGCACCTCTTCCCGTCTAGGGACGGGGAAGGGGATGGGCATTAGACGACGGAATCCCATCGGACGAAGACACGGGGCCTCAGGGAGGCGATGATGGCCATTTACCCCTCCATATAGTCAATTGCCGCTTAGCTTTCTTTTTCTAATTCTCTTCGTCTCTCTGTCTCTCTTTCTTTGTCTGTCTGTCTGTCTCTTTCTCGCTCTCGCTCTCTAGACATATATGCATACATATATGTGTATATATATTGGTCTTCCTTCTATCTGTAGACAGACAGAGGCAGAGACAGAGACAGAGCCAGATACAAAGGCAGAGACAAAGACAGGCAGAGGCAGAGACAGAGGCAGATAGAGAGGTAGAGACAGAGGCAGAGACAAAAACAGAAAGAGACACAGACAAAGACAGTGGCAATGGAGAGGTCGTTGTCCTCGTCGAAGTGGTTGATACTTTAAACAATTGTAAAGCTGATCAGAGACAAAGGAGGAAGGAGACGATAAATGGAAGAACGGGGTTTGTTCGCTTAAAGCACACAATAATTGACATCACAGTCAACGAAACCTCTCTCTTTCTCTTTCTTTCTCTCTGTCTGTCTGTCTCTCTCTCTGTCTCTCTTTCTCTGTTTCTCTGCCTCTCTCTGTGCCTTCCTCCCTCCGCTGCAGTGATCATTTAAGGCGCTGCACGACACCAATTCAGATGAGAACGATAAGCAAGAAGAACAAAAAGAAGAAAGGAGAACAAGGTGGAGCAAAAGAGGAAGCAAAGGAGAGGAGGAGGAAGAAGAAAACAGAAGAAGAACAGAGGTAAAGGAGAAAGTAGATGAAACGAGAAGTAAGCAAAAACAAAGGGAGATGAACAAAACGAGGATTAGTATGAAGAGGAGTAGTAGAGGAAGAAGAATCAGAGAGGTAAAGAAGAATACGAGTTAAAGGAGAGGAATGGCAGAAGCAGGAGCAGGAGAAATAAAAAAGAAATAAAAAGACTGAAGAAAGAGGAGCAGAAGTAAGAAGGAATAAAACGCAGAGGACGAGGAGGAAGATGAAGAAAAATAGGAGGAATTGGCACAGAAGGAAGCTACGTGGAGGAGAAAGAAGAAGACAGCAACAAAAGGGAGGAAAATAAGGATAGTAGAAGTACGAGGAGGAAGAGAAGGAACAACAGTAGCTGGACGAAACTCAGCACGAAGAAGATTCCGAGAGCAGAAGAGTAGCGAGGAAGACGAAAAAAGAAGACAAAGTGGGGGAGGATTAGGAAGAGGATGTTGCTGAGGAAGCGCAGTTGAAAGTCGCATGGTAATTGGTCTTTAGAAATAGTTAGGTGCAATGAGACAGTGGCAAGGATTGACAACAGTCAGCCGCTGTGTCGTAAGACATCATATATACTGACGATCGAGATGACAACAGATATTATAATACTCCGTAATAATGATAATCCGAAAACTTTTATAGCGCCAGTGTAATAATCAGTCTTAATGACGATGGCATCAAGATCAAAACTATACGACGACGATAATGATGATAATGACATTGATGACAACTTTGATGTCGATACGAACAAATACGACACAGAAGGTTGAAGTTGACGACGATTATGATACTGACGACTACAACCAACTTAGAACGATCCAAAAATAGCTACGATCGCGACGACTATGATGTTGTCAGATTGGTCAGCGCAGTGGCTTAGATAGATGCTTTGGCGCAGGGGACAAGTTATGGCAATCCACCGGCAATAGAAAGTTTGAATATGACGAAAAACTGCAATTTACAGAAACGTCGTGTGCTGAACGTTAATCGATTATGATGACGCTTACCAACAACTCACTACAAAATTTTTCTAGCTTTGATAGCTGCAAAGGTTTCGAGAACTTCACCAGAGAATTGATGGAAGCGGCGATTTCGTTCTCCATGGAAAGAACTGCGAGATTTGTTGGTTTCTCTTGCACGTCATCCTCCTACGTATAAGTTAAAGCCGATTAATGCTTTTATAACTTACGGTTGCATTTAAGCGAGTTATGGTACATTTAGGCTTAATAGGGAGAAAGGGGTCTTGTAGAGAAGAGAGAGGGCTACTTTGACAGCGGTCATCGATAAATTTAAATAAGTGAGGATGTAAGACTGGGTGCGGAGCTTTCAGAGAGACAGCGAGAGAGACAGATAGACAGACAGACTCTGTCAGACAGACAGACAAAGACAGAGACAGAGAGAGGATAAGTTCAAATCCAGAGTTGAAACTCAACAGTCCTACTGTACACAGTGTTCCAAAAAGGCCTATCGAATCTGAAGTGTTTCATCGGCACAATCTTTGGATCATCGGGACAGAGTCTGTCGTTGTCTAAATGTGATCACATTTGACATTTAGGATGCCGATGATTCAGGTTTACTGACTTTGGTGTCTTTTAAAATTTAATTCTGCCGCCCTCTATGCCGCCCCTTGGACATTAACCCCTGGGGCGGCCCCATCACTCCTCCCATAGCTACTCCACTGGGTCAGTGTTCGAGTAAAATTAGAGTTGTCAGTCTGTTTTAATGACGCAGGCGAGGCGAACGGCAAATTGGAAATGAACTGTTGACGCCGACATAATTACTTCTTGTCAATTTCAACGCTATTTGCGCTTTGTTTTGACATTTTGCAACTGATCCTATTCTTTCCCATCTCCACAGAGTGTATCTCTCTGTCTCTCGCCGTCTCTGTCTCTCTTTCTGTCTTTCTTTCTCTCCTACAGGGACGTGGGCGTGAGGCATCCTTTGCAAGTTCCATCTCTCGATTGCTGATGTAGGTGGTTGATGCTTCTGATGTGGTTGTACCTATTGTTCGCTGTCGCTGGCCTACTTCTGAAACATGGTTAACTGGGAAGCTGAATGCGACTTGTTGGTTGGGTTCTACATGTGTGCGAGGGCCTGCGATTAGTGACTTTTCCAGCTAATCGAGCTTAGTTACTTGGAGACAGTCGAAGTATTTTTAACGAACTACAACATCATTTAGGCTGACGATATAGTCCCTGATGAAAGGTGCTACAGACTGTTCATTTACATTACATTCCACTATACTCATTGCATTGAATTCTCATTAGATTGTACTATAATAAAATTACATTACCGACGCCTGGTTTTGCTTTTCTGTGTTTAGCAGTGGAGCTGAAGGAGTATTGCAAGTGGGAAGTCTTCAACGCCACCTGTCGACCGACCGAGGTTATCTTCATGCACACCGCCAGATACGGACGCATGCGCTTCGGAAGGTCGTATACACCAGTTTACATTTAGAGATTACGTTTACACTTTACGATTACACTTACGTTTACAAATTTCTGACGGAAGTAATCGAACATGTATATAGCGCCAATTTACTGACACCCATGAGGGGGCGTTCAAGTCGATGCTTCCAGCAAACGACTTCTGTGGCGCCTGTGTACTCTTAAGAGCAAACGGCTATTGTGGCAATGTATAGCACTATGCTTTACAGCAGGAATGCATTTAATATAAGTCATGTTTGAAGTTTAAACTGCAGCTTAGTAATGTTCGGACATTTGGCGTGAGATTTTTTCCCCAACAATTAATCAGAAATGTCATATATACCAGAAGCGACAATGGCTATCAACATACCAGACAATAATGCGTACCAGACTTCTGGCAACAAATTTTTAATAGGAAGCGACATCATTCCACAAAATTCCAACGTTTGCAGCCCTTCTGAGTATTTCACACATACATATCGAATTCTCACCCTCATCTCATCTCATCGACATCACATGCCCCAACATCTCATTTTCCACCCACATCACAGTCCCATCCATATCGCATTCCCATCTGCATCACATTCTCATGCACGTTAACCAACATCACAGTTTCCAATTACATCACAATGCCATCATTTTCATTCATTCATTCATTCATTCATTCATCTCGTTTTTTGATCCCAATTCAAAAAACGATACATGTTACAAGCATATACAATTGACAGGGATGCGAAAGGCTTACCCAGAAGGAACAGAAGTTCCACTTACTTAGAGTCACCTGTTACTTAGTAACATCACATCGCCATACAAATTCATTCCTACCCACTTGCAAGTCGACTTCTTCAAGCTTCTTAACTGCAAACTCGTAACGCGAAGCCGAAATCGAATCTCGATTCCACCGAATTCAGAAGAGTTGCAAGCTACTCACCCTTCCTGATCTTCACATGTCCACACGACCTTTTCTCAATCTCAGCCAATTATCAGTCAGCCTTCACCTTTTGGCCTTACGGGGCACGGTAGGCTATTGGAGAGAGTGCTCGGCTTGTAACGCGGAGAGTGCGGGTTCGAAGCTCCCCAAGACGGTTACTGTGTAGAGACCTCGAGCAAGTCCTTCACTCACAATCGCTCGGCGACATCGGTTAATGCTAAGCCATTAGATAGTGGCGCCTAATAAATGCAGAAATAATAATAATTTTGTGTTATAGCTAATGATGCTCTTAGTGCGCATGTCTGAAAGGATGTTTTTTTTGGTGTTGACAAATACCGACTGAGCCGAAGAAAGCTCCCATGGAATCGACGGCTGTGTTTTTCTCCTAACAAATATCTAGGTCCTGTAAGCCTAATTATACAACGATAGACAAACACGCAATTATAATTATACTATACGAAAAATATACATTTATATAATATAATAAATACTGTGTATGCAGATATATATTATAAGTAAAATATATAAATATATTTCGTATAAACTATATATATATAAATATATATCTGTATATGGTGCACATCCGGGTAAATGTAAATGTAAATGTACATGTTTTTCTTACATGACTCATGTGATCCGCCACGCGGGGTAACTATGGTGCATATCCCATATATTTCTATATATATTTTAAAATATATTTCTATATATTTTATATTATATTTATATATATATTTCTATGTTGCATATCCCGGTAAATGTAAATGTACGTTTTTCTGTAATGACCGGGGATAGCGTACTAAGGAAAACTGCTTATTGAAGCCCAATGGAATTGCTGTTCTGATTGCAATTCCATATGAAAGCTCTATATAAACTGCTGTTGCAAACGAACATCCGTAAACATACACAGATAAAAGAGGCCTTCAGGAACGTGTGTTTCCGCTTAGCGCCCCGTCGCACGCAAGCTTTAGCCTGCATTCAAAGATTCAGGTGCTCACAGTGCGTTCAAATCATCGATGGAATGTGATTTCGTCTTAAAGGAAAAGGAGCTAACGAGGATAAGCTTTCTAACAGTCGAATTGAGAAAGACCCAGCAGAGCGCGCAGTTGAGCGAGTGCATTCTTCAGAACTTGCCCTAACCATTAACAACATCCTTTCCCTTGTATGTAGCTTCGACCTCAAAAACTTCCGTTAGATTCGACGTCCATAACTAATAGTTATAATCAAAGAAAAGTCACGGACTGTGGAGTTGAAATAATTTACAGATGGAATTCAGCTGATCATTGATTGAACTGATCAAGGAGTCAGAGTCAACATGCCTTACAGATGAAGTATGCGAGTTCTCATACCTATGCAGGAACAAACGCACACACACACACAAGCACACACACAAACACACATACAAGCACACATACAAGCACACATACAAGCACACATACAAGCACACATACAAGCACACATACAAGCACACATACAATCACACTTACAAGCACACATACAAGCACAGTTAGGGTATGCGCGTTCCAGGCGCGCAGCAGATGCAGGGCTTTGGTCGCCGAATATTCTGCTGGTTTTGATTCCGTTACGTAAACGCAACAGTCTGTTGCAAAATGATTCTGTTTGGCATGAAAGTTTGTCCATCTGCTCTTTTGGCTCTGTATCGTTTGTGCTTATATATATTTATCTAGCTCTTTTTTAGATTCTCTCAAATGTGCTGAAGAACGATCATCTAACAAAGCTATAAATCATTGGGTGCTTACGCTAAGAACTGTTTGTTCTAAATGAACTTTAACACGATTTAGATAAATTAGGTGTTAGCTAGTGTATTCGACCTGTTCAAGAGGTAACTGCAAAGCGATACATTAAGTGTCGAGATAACTAACTAGCTAACTAACTACAGAGGTGCGACTTAACAGAGTTGAACCAAGACTTTCAAATCACGTGACCTATGTCTACGTCGAAGTATGTATGTTTAAATTGGACATTAAATGTTGATATTTGGTTCAAAGATGTCACAAATCCAGTATAACGTTACAATACTCGAATTTCATACGATATAGCATATAATAAGCAGTCTGCTGCCTCACTTTACCAAGTAGCCAAGAACGGATAATTAGATTCTTCTTCAGTAAATATGCAGTTAGACATATTATCGCTCGCTTGCAATGTAATCGTTGGCCAAATAATATTGCTGCTTGAAGTGCTGTATTATCGCCCACCTTCTCGTCGTCTGTAGATGTATGCAAGAGGATCATGGGAGCGTCGGGTGTTCGGCCGATGTCCTGACCTATCTTGACCGGAAGTGCTCGGGTCGTCACGCATGTCACCTGACCATTCCAGATCCCATTCTGCACGGATTCCATACCTGTCCAAAAGAGCTGATACCCTACCTGGAGGCCAGTTATTCGTGCATTCCAGGTAAAGCGAAAGTATAACTTAAAGTTTCATAATCTTAGAAATTCTCTTGTTTTGTCGTCATGTGGAGGATATGTGTTGCGTTTGGTCCATCTTATCGTCAGTCCTCGGTTTGTTAGAATCTTGCCTTTTTGGTGAGTCAATAGCCCTGGAAATCCTCTTGTCCTCTCTGTCTGTCTGTCCATGTATGATTTATCTGACCTTCTGTCGTGAAAAATAATAGGTCTGCCTTTCTGTCTGTCCGTTCGTCCGTCTATCTCTTTATCTGTCCATGAGTGTGTGTCTATCTGCTCATCCGTTCGTCTGTGTGTCTGTCCGACTAGCTGTCTGACTGTCCGTCTATCTCTCTTTGTATCTGTCTGTTTGTCCACGTTTGTGTGTGTGTCTTTCTTCTACGTGATCGTCCGTCTCTATTTGTCTGCCTGTGTGTCTGTCTGTGTGTCTGCGTTTGTCTGTCCGTCCTTCTGTCCGTCCGTCTGTCTGTCTGTCTGTCCGTCTGTCTGTCTGTCTGTCTGCGTGTGTCTGTCCGTCCTTCTGTCCGTCCGTCCGTCTGTCTGTCTGTCTGTCCGTCCGTCCGTCAGTCTGTCTGTCTGTCTGTCTGTCTGTGTGTCTGCGTGTGTCTATCCGTCCTTCCGTCCGTCCGTCCGTCCGTCTGTCTGTCTGTCTGTCCGTCCGTCCGTCCGCCCGTCTGTCTGTCTGTCCGTCCGTCTGTCTGTCTGTCTGTCTGTCAGCCATTGTCTTATCTTTCAGTCCGCGTGGGCAATTCGCACACTTGTGTCATGTTCGGTGGTCTGCCACTGACCTCAGAGGAGGGATACCTGGCCAGCATAATGACCCGCGACTCCCCCGTCGGGTCTTCGGACTGTCCTTGGATCGTCGAAGCGCAATCGGGTCAGGTCATCAACCTGACCGGATGGTCCTTTGACCTGGCCTCATTCGATCGGGGACGACAGTCGACCGCGTCGGAACCCTGCTCCAACGGACGAGCAAAGATTACCGTCGAGGACGAGAACCGAACCCTGACCTACAATTCCTGTACCTCAGACGCCTACAGTCCACGACAGAGGCACTGGTCGGTCATGTCACAGGGTCACCGGGTCAAGATCTACATACAGGCGATCTCTGGCGACGACCTTGACCAATCGTATTCCGGTGAGCAGGTCGAAAGCAGCGATGCCAATACAGTCAACGGACCTTATTACCTGCTTAGATATGCAGGTAAAGTAAACGAAAACCAAGTAACCTCCATGAATGATTACACAGGAACGAAAACTATCTGATATCTTTCAATATTTCGTTCTCATTCTGTAGTCATATTGATATTTCCATCCGGAAGCTACAAAAATGAATGAAACTAGTGTCATATCTTAATATATTCTAAGTTCTTTGACTGAAGCGTTCGTTCATATAGATATAAACCGGCGTCGATTTGGCATAATTATTTTCTGATGCGTTTTTTATGCAAATCAATTGATACTTTGAAAGACTAAATCGAATCAGCGTCGTAATGTAAGGTACGATCAACGTATGGTTCTGTACTGCATTATGTTCTATTCTATTCTGTTCTATTCAATTATATTCTATTATATTCTATTCTATTCTATTCTATACTAATCCAGCCCAGTGCAATCCAGTCTTATCTGATCTAATGTCATAGGATCTGACCTGATTTTAATGACTGATTCAAATCTGATTAAATAATCTTATCTGTTTAGTCTAATCTAATTCTAAAATTAGGGGACAATGTTTTAAGTCTCTTGCAAGAAGTTTTTGCAAGGTATGGGGACTTTCTGTGGAAATTTCAAGTTGTTTTTGTTTTATGTTTATGATTATGTAGTCGTCGGTTGTCCAGACAGCGTTGTCCTAGACAACGGATGGTTTCAACGTCAATCCAGAAACCGTGCGGTTGTCTCCTGTAATCACTCGGGTCAGACTTATTACATCACATGCGATCACAACCGGTGGCTCACGGACACAATCAACTGCTCGAAAGGTAATGTCTCTGTAGAACTCCACAGGTATACAAAATTGAGATACATATACAACTGTATTTGATATTGCCCTCTTTCCAAAGGTCAGAAGTGCACATACGACTGAGCATCCGTGGCCCTGAGCAAGAATGAATGAATGACTTGCTCAAGGTCCTAATACACAGAGACCGCCTGGGGAAGCTCAAACCCGTACTCGCAGCCTTACAAGCCGGGAGCTTTAACGAATCTTGCTCCATATAGGGAGGATGCTGTCTGTATATGTATGTATGCTTGCATATATTGTGAATCATGTATTATATACTATGCATTGAATATGTCTTATTTGGTCTTCACTTGTCCTCGAGCCGAGGATTGGCTGAACCACGGACAATTTTGTGCCATCCGCTTCTGTCCCTCGTCTCCTGTAATAACTGGTCAAATGATAATTCAGTCCACGACTTGATGTTATCGATGCATGTCAGCTTGGGTCTGCCCCAAATCTCTGGATCCAGGAATCGTGCCTTGGATGATCTCTTTCTCTAAGCAGTCTCCACTCGTTCGCAGCACATGCCCGAAGTATGAAAGCTTCCTCTTTTGATTAATCCTAACGAATGTAATTTTAAGCGCTTAAAGCGTTTCTAGAAGACGCTATCGTAATCGTAATCGTAATTCCGAGAGTTCTACAACGCCCAACGAAAGCCGCGCCGCGGGGACCAGCTTATTCACAGGCGCTCAGTCAAAACAAAATCGATAGGCAAAAGGGTTCGGTTCCAGGTCAAGATCCAAGTCAGGCAGAGAGACAGCGTGGCAGCTACGGTGGGTGATGTTTAAGATTGGAGAGGAGAGGGAGACAAGAGGATGAAGGGGAGTAGATTGGTGACGCTATATATCCTAAATTGGCACCGATTTCAAAGCATTGGCGGATATCATGCTAGTGCCTATAAGAGACTCCATTCGCACAGTGCATACAAACATTCTCGCTTATCTGAATTTCGGCCAAACTGGACAGAACGAATGTTCCAATAATTCGCCAGGTGGCTTATACTGTATCCAGGCAGATTGTACTAACGACTTATTCGTTAGATGGCAGATGCACCTTTATACTCAGGAAAGCTGCCATCTTCCTGAGTTGCACACCGAAGAGCTCAGAATACAGCTACCTTTAATGTTCTCGAGAAACAATATGTTTATCTCGTCACTTCTAATCATTAAGCTTTAGTTCCTACGTAAGCTGTTTTTGTCGCCTTGAGTTTCGCTGTTACATTTCGATCGGCGCCATCCTGTATTACATTATGCTGTAAGACGAGTATTGTATGAGAATCGTGTTCTGTTTTTGACAGCCACGTTTTTGGAATCAAGTCACGTGATCCATCGGCGTCGTCTGCTTCCGGAAAGTGAGTTCAGTGACGTCATAGTGATGACTCAATTCTGGTTTTACTCTCTATAAAGCAACCACAACAACTTTAAACACGTTTACATATGTCTGGTGTATACACAGGCAGAAATACAGACAAAGATAGAAAGTCCGACAAGAGAGAGAGAGAGAGAGAGAGAGAGAGAGAGAGAGAAACACACACACACACACAGAGAAGGCAGGCAGGAAACAAGACAGAAATTAGGAGAAACAGACAGACAAACAGACAGACAGACATACAAACGACACTCAGACAGACAGACAGACAGACAGGCAGACACACAGATACACCGACAGACAGACAGACACATAGACAGACACATAGATAGACAGACAGATACACAGTCAGACAGGCACACAGACAGACAGACAAACGAGGCTACTTGTTATTTGTGAAAGCGACACGAATGACTGCGTACACAAGACAGTGTCTCGTTAGAACCCATAGTGGTTTTACAAAGGATATTGAAGCGCTGGTTCCTCTATTGTCTCTGTAGGTCTGCTGACAGTCGTATCTATTGGCATCGTTGTCGGCATCTTCATTGGTTTCGTCATTCTGTTGGGCGTTCTCTATTGTCAATCATTTGAAAGGCAGGCTTATAATTAATCATCGTAGGCCGATTGTTATTGTTTCACGACAGCTAGAACAATTCACCCACCATCTAACAATTTAATCTGTTAAATCCATAGACATACCTAACAGAAGGTGGTATGACTACAGGTATAAAATCTGATACTAAAATAGCCACTACCTATTCAAATGTATGCGTTCTTTCAAGAACATCGACGCGGTTTTGAGAATGATGGGGGTGGCGAATGCATGAGGGGCCTGTTAGGCTAGGCCGCAGGGCGTAGCAATAGATTGTGCAGCTTGTGCAAAGCACAAGGGCCCTCGAGGCCAGGGACCGCCTGGGCCCCCAACGGGTCAAGGCCCGGTTTCTCAATTACTTAAAGCGAAATAGCCTAAGTTCAGTTAGCTCCTCGGTAGGCTAGCTACGCCACTGCGGAAATGTCAAGTAAAGAAATTTCTCTTAGTTGTCGCCGTAGTTTCCTCTTTAAATATTGACAAGTTTTAGTTGTCGTGCATATTTTTATGACCTATTGTGACTTCCAAGTTTTTAAGACATTAGGTGCACTAGAATTCCAATCTAGGATCAGAAATGGGTCAAAGCACCTCAGCCTCTCACATGTTCGAGTGGGGCCTGGGCTTCTGGCCCTTCATTTGTCCTTGTTATTTAATTGCATTGTATTGTACTTATTAGTCTAAGACAATAGTTGATGTGTTGGACCATACGCCAACTGAATTGCTTTCATTTACATGAGTTTTCCTGTTCCCGCCGTAGTTCTGCTGGAGGATTTCGACATCATTTTTCTATAAGTAAATAAGTAAGTAACTAACTAACTAAGTAAGTAAGTAATGCATTTGTTAATACGACATATGTCCATTGACTGAGCGAGGAATCGTAGGCGATTCTGTAGCGACCGTATGGCCTTGACCTTGCTCAGTTTTCAATGAATTAATTTAGTAGACGCCGAGGCAAGATGATGTAGCTTTTGTAAAATACAGTCCAGTCTACGTTCTTGTTTCATGTTTCTGGAGCAGCTGCACCCAAACTGCCCTGCAGATCGGCTACCAGACGAAGGAGCCTCTGCTGACAGACGAGGCTCTTCGCAGGTACGAAGGAACGTCACAGAGTGGAATCGTCAAGTCGACTCAGGGCCCAGCGAGCTACTTTAAGCTCGACTGCAACCGGTTGTGTTCCTGTGACTTCCAGTACGAGCTCGACCAGAAGTCCCGGCAGAGAAGCATCGCCCTCTATGGCAGCGACGATCCAGATCGCTCTCCGATCTCGAAACACACCGTTTCCGGCTGGAAAACGACACGGAGACAAACGGAAGAAATCATGTACCCATTACAACGGCTTGCGCTGTCTCCAGATGTCGCCGAGAGGTCAACGGTCGTCCTTCACCGCCAGCCGCCAGCCCAGGTCAAGGTCGAGTCAAGCAACGACGACAGGGACTCCGCGAAGAGCGAAGGAACAGCACTAGACTACGTCGATCGACGTCACAGTGACGGCACATATGGCGTCACATCTACGTCACCCCTGTAAGACTCCAACACAGAAGTCATGAATTTAAACAAAGGCCAGCGGGAAATAAAAAAAATTGTCGAGAGACGTCATAATAACGCAGTCGCAAATTTCGTCACAATTGCGTCATCACTCTAAGACTTTGTCCAGAGAGAAATTATTGCCTAAGCTTAGTCAATACTTTTGAATTCTGAACTTAGGAAAGAAGGGCATGATTAAATTTCAGTTGTACTGTATTGCATTGCATTGCATTGCATTGTATTGTATTGTATTATGTTATGCTGTATAGTCAAGTGTCGTCAGACTAGACCAAACTTTTACCTACTCTTGCCACTGATGTAAACCTTAGTCAAGAGCAAAATTCTTGTCTAACCATGATTATCAAGAAGAGATTATGTTGGTGGCCCGCAAGCAAACCATTATTCCTCAGACATGTAAGGTAATTGTAATTGTTGTCAGATTTATATTGCGCCTCTTCAAATCAGACTCATCAGAGGCTCAGGTAAGGTAAGGTAATTTGTTCATTTATTACACGCCTCTATTAACTAGATGACGAAGCCTTGCTTGACGAGTGTTTCAGCTGAAGTGAAAACGCGACAACAGCAATTATTCGACAACGGGTTATATTTCTGTTTGTTTGTTTGTTTAGCCATTTGTTGACTTCTCCGCATCAACAACAAATTAGAACCATCGTAAAAAAGAATACAAAGAAACACACAAAGTTGATGTAAAGGTCAAAAGGTTAACCAAAAAGGGTTTCGTAGACCCGCTATATTCATCACTTGACCTATATTTTAATTGCTAATAAATGCTGATTATGCCATCATCAACTTACAACATGACTTGACGACGAATTGTTGAGTTCACATGACGCACTGGGATTCGATCCTTGGACACAAAGGTTACAGGCAAAAGCATTTGCAATCTGGAACAATATCGATCGTATTCTCGTAATCGTAATCTCATAATCGTAATTTTGAGAACTCTGCAGCGCCCAACGAAAGCCATGTCAAGGGGAGCAGCTTATTCACATATCTATATATATCCGCATATATATGTATCCACATATATCTATATATATATATCCATATATATCTATATATATATGCCTAGGAGTTGACTGTATTTCTACAAACCAAGTGTCGACCTTTTGTGTACAGAACTGCGACCAGGTAAACAATGACGAATGGAAGTATCTCCAAGAGAAAACAATCCTGTGTTTCTCTAACGCAATGCACCGTGCGCTACAAAAATGCACTAAGGTTTATACATCGTCTGGCCAACCATTCTGAAGTAATATTTAAGAACAACAACAACAACATCAACATTGGCGTTGTCGTCATCATCGTTGTTGCCACAACAGCAAAATCACCGTAACTGTAGACATGTACAGTATAAGGTCAGATTTCGAATCCACATTAAATAAAATCTATATCCATAATAATAAATAAATAATAATTTATAAATGCATGAATAATCTAAGCAAGAAGAATCCTCCATACAAACACAGCATTATCATCACCGTCGTAATAGTCGTGGTCAGTCATCATCATCATCATCATCATCCTCATCATCATCATCATCATCATTGTTATCGTCGATGTTCTTCCAAAGTATCAATCGATCAGGCTTCGGACTGTCGACTCGCCCGATTTGTAGCTTAGCGTTAAATCGAAAGAAGACACACAGTCTTTGATTTTCGTATATAGAATTGAATGACGAACAGTTCAATGATAACAGTACTGAAACGTCAACACACAGCTGTTAAACGAATAAATCTCGCAGCGACATTTGTAACTGAAATCACCAACCCACCACATGAATATAAAATCTTTTCGCTCTCTCTCAACAATGAATTTGCGACAGCATTTTATAGGATCATTCCCGCCGCGACAGCAGACCAGTTCAGACTGGTCCAAACCTGTCATAATGCACCATCACAATGCACGCTAAACGTCGCTCACCTGGGGAAAACCCGCTCTTTCGCCAGCTTGAGTATTTTCATAACTTTCTGCTATTTTGTAACCCTGGGTTTTTCCAAACGTTCCGCTGTTGCGCTAGCCTGGGTTTTTCCAAAACCCGCTGACTCATCGCCTCCATGAACGTCAGTCAAAATTGCATTCACCGTTTGCATCATCCTTTTCGTCATTAAGATAACTGAAAATTTTTATACTTGTCGTACAGAGCTGTTATCGATGTAGTAGTCGTCATCATCGTTGTTCTCATTGCTATTTTATGTTATGATCATGACCCTTGTGGTCATGCTAATCACTTAAGATGACCATCGTCGTCGTTATCATCGTCATCGTAATTATTGGCTATCATCCATCATCCTGGTTAAAGCAGTATTCCCAAGTCGCGTGACAGAAGAGCGTTATGACGTTGCTCTTCTGCCCTAGGTGGATGGACGGACGGATAGACAGACAGGCACGGAGACAAACTGGCAGACAGACTGACAGACAGACGGACGGACGGACAGACGTGACAGGAGAGTGTTATGACACTAATCTTCAACCATAGGCGGACGGACGGACGAGTGGGCAGAAAGACAGACAGACAGATGAATGGGCAGAGAGGCAGACAGACAGACGTGACAGAAGAATGTTATGACACTGGTCCTCTGCCATTGGCGGACAGACGGATGGACTTATAGGCAGACGGACGAGCCGAGAGACAGACAGACAGACTGACAGACAGACGGACGGACGGACAGACGTGACAGAAGAGTGTTATGACACTAATCTTCAATCATAGGCGGACGGACGGACGAGTGGGCGGACAGACAGACAGACAGACAAACACATGGACGGACAGATAGAGGGACAGATGGACTGACAGACGCCCAACCAGCGGAGCAAAGCCTTCATTGTGTACATATCCGACGTGCAACAGAGACGCATTACACGATCGTTGCATTTCTTGCCATTGCGTCGCATTGCGTCTCGTTGGCAGAAGACGGCATGAAATATGATCAGACTTGGTAACTGAATTTCTCCCTCTAAGTCATTACTGCATCTGCCAAGATTCAATTAGAGCTTATCACGTTCTCGCAGCCTCTGCAGTCGGGGGGAGGGCAGCGGCAGAAGCTGCGCTGGCACCTGACGCTATCCAAGACACAGACAGTAGCACCGGTTGCCTTGGAGACGCCGTTTCCGCCCCGGAAAGTGAAGAGTACTCGAGAAAGACGGTCGGATGAAGGCGGGCGCTGTTGGCAACGACTACTCAGAGGCAACACGGGTTCTCAGTCGTCAAGACGGCTGTCAAGAGGATGTAGAAGGAGCAGCAGCAGGAGGCGGAAGTGGACGAGGAGGGGGCGAAAGAGGAGGAAGAAGAGGAGGCGGAAATGGAGGAACGTGAGCTAGTGGAAGAGAAGGAGAAAGAAAAGCAGTGCAACGAGACAGAAAAGGAGGAAAGTGAGCTAGTGAAGAAGGAAAAGGAAGGATAGAACGAGCAGGAGGAGAAGGCGGAAATGGAGGCGGAGGGGCGAAACAGGAAGAAGAAGAGGCGGAAAAGGAGGAAAGTGAGCTAGTGAAAAAGGATAGGAAAAGAAGGAAGAATAGCAGGAGGAGGAGGAGGCGCAAAGAGGAGGAAGAAAGGAAGATGGACAGGAGAGTAACGGAAGTTGTGGAGTAAGAGGAAGAGAATGGGAAGAAGAGGAACAAGAATAGAAAGTAGATGAACGAAAAGAACAGAAGTTTCGTACAAGCAAGAGAAATACCAAAAACGATGACGAAGTCTGGAAAGGGCAGATCTAGGGTGCTGGTGAGCTATGGGCCCCATCGTCTGTTGTGTAATGCTGGGTAAAGACCAAAACTAAGACTAGAATACAACGCGAAAACCTCAGAATATTGCATAAATACTACAAATTTAGAATTATGCGGCTCCATTCATGTTACACACTGTTTTAGAGGTTGTACCTCCGCCTCAAAAAAGGGAAGTAAAAAGGGAAGATGGACAGGAGGGTAAAACAAGTGGTGAAGTAAGAGGAAGAGAATGGGAAGAAGAGGAACAAGAATAGAAAGTAGATTTCCGCCTTCTGGGCTATTGCTCCAATCTCTACCTCTCTTTACTGGCACTTGAAGACCATTCCATTCGATGGTGGCTTTGTATTTTCAGGTCGGGAGCACCTCGGATAAGTTTTCTTGAAGAGATGCTAAATAAATGTGCGCTTACAAATGACAAATTGTGATATTTTAAATTTTAAACATTCGATTTAAATTTGGGGACCTCCCACGATTCTCCTGCCCGGATCTCTATTGGCGGGTCTTCTAAATCGTATCATTATAAATTGTTGTCTGTATTTATTAGTCTCTACAGCGCATCGTGTAATAAGCTGCAAAATATGGGCTAGAGTATAATGTAAAAACCTAAAAATAATGCAAGAAAAATCGCCTAAAATGACGTATTTTGTGAGAAAAAAATTCAGCTTCAGGGGTAAAGCCCCTCTGGCGCCCACCCGCAGCTCTGCCCCTACTCCCTAGACCCAACTGTTGGCTCCTGCCCATATCCCGTATAGGTTCCCGCTCCCCCCGCTAGCCATGTGCCCGCTTGCAGAAATCCTGGATCCACCCTTGGAATCTGAGAGTCAGAAGAAGAAGAAGGAATTCTTAGAGTGGAGAAGGATGAGCTGAATTAAAAGAAGGAGCAGAAGGAGAACTAAAATGAAGAAAAGAACGAAGAAGAAATGAAAAAAATCATAAATTGGAGAAAATAGAAGAAAGGGAGTAGATAAAGTATGGACTGAAGATAAAAGGACTACTACTGCTGCTGCTGCTGCTGCTACTACTACCACTGCTACTACCACCACCACTACTACTACAATTGTTACTATTGCTGATGTTGCTAGCAGCAGCAGCAGCAGCAGCAGCAGCAGCAGCAGTAGTAACAGTAGTACAGGAAGAAGAGAAGGGGAAGAGAATGAATGGGAAGATAAATGCAAAGAAGATGACGACGAAAGAAAGGCTGAACTGAAGTATGCCGATGATCAGAAGAAGAAGGCTGCAAACGGTCACCTAAAGATGAACATAAGGAGGAGAAGACTAAGAAGAGGATGACGATCAACCAAAGAAAGCAGAGGCTGAAGAATCTCAGCAGCAGACAGTCTGAGGCTTAAATGAGGATTGAGAGGACGAAAATAAGGGGAAGAATGAGTCTGAGGACGACGAGGAGGTGATCCCCTCCCAGCCACCATACAATGACCATGTGTCGCTTTGCTGGTGGCGCCCCCTTCTTCTCATTCCCTGCGGCGCGCCATCAGTCAGGTAAATCGCCTCTTCAATATTTCACGCGCTCACTAATCTAATATACGGGACCGGCGTTATTAAGACTAGACTGACGGAAGGATAGAGGGAAGGGTGGATTGAAGGACGGAAGGATGGAGGGAAGGGTGGAATGAAGGAAGGAAGGATGGAGGGAAGGCTGGATTGAAGGAAGGACGGATGGAGGGAAGGGTGGATTGAAGGAAGGACAGATGGAGGGAAGGGTGGATTGAAGGAAGGACGGATGTATGGAAAGGTGGATTGAAGGAAGGAAAGATGCTGGGAAGGGTGGATTGAAGGAAGGAAGGATGGAGGGAAGGGTGGATTGAAGGAAGGAAGGATGGAGGGAAGGGTGGAATGAAGGAAGGAAGGATGGAGGGAAGGCTGGATTGAAGGACGGAAGGATGGATGGAAGGAGGATTGAAGGAAGGACGGATGGAGGGAAGGGTGGATTGAAGGAAGGACAGATGGAGGGAAGGGTGGATTGAAGGAAGGGAAGATGGTGGGAAGGGTGGATTGAAGGAAGGAAGGATGGAGGGAAGGGTGGATTGAAGGAAGGGAGGATGGAGGGAAGGGTGGAATGAAGGACGGCAGGATAGAGGGAAGGGTGGATTGAAGGAAGGATAGATGGAGGGAAGGGTGGATTGAAGGAAGGAAGGATGGTGGAAAGGGTGGATTGAAGGAAGGAAGGATGGAGGGAAGGGGATTGAAGGAAGGACGGATGGTGGGAAGGAAGGACAGATGGAGGGAAGGTAAGATGGAAGGACGGATGAAGGAAAGAGTGGATTGAAGGACGGAAGGATGGAAGGAAGGATGGATTGAAGGAAGGACGGATGGAGGCAAGAATGGACGGACAAACGAACAGATGAAATGAAGGATGGACGGATAAACTGATAAAGAAATGGACGGACGAACGGACACACAAACGGACCCATGAGCGGGTGGGAGGGCGGTCGATCGGTCGGTCGGGTGCCGAGTCTTTGGCCGAGGGCGATCGATTGTGATTAGTGATGACGGTTTAAGTCTTGTCTCCGACGGTACGCTGCCAACATCCGCTACGACGCGTCGCCAGTTGCTGCATCCAGAAACCCCGACGCTTTGAGTTCAGACAATGGGGGTCGCCGCCACCGCCGCCGCACTGGCGCTACATAAATCGGCTGAATAATTATGAGAGGAAAGAAAATTAAACGATAGCGTTTGTTGATGATGTCCATGGGTCACTTAAGTGTTGTCATGGCTACGACCTTTTCACTAAACGTTATATCTGCGACCTTACTCACTGTGTTGTCATGGTTACGACCTTTTCACTAAGCGTTGTTATATCTACGACCTTACTTCACTATGTATTGTCATGACTACGACCTTTTCACTAAGCGTTGTTATATCTACGATTTTACTTCACTGTGTTGTCATGGCTACTACCTTCTTCACTGAAACGGATTAGTCTACATGTGGCGTCGACCATTTTGGGGAACTTAGGATGACCACGAGTCACAGGCTACCGTTGTATCGGAGTTTTTATTTCGTTCTAACAGACGCGTAATGCTATTGCTGTGCCATAGAAAACTTACATAGCGCATTTTGGCTTTCTGCTACGAAATCTGCCTGCCATCTTCTTTTCAGAGCGAACCTGAGCCGAGAGAGAAGGAAAGAAGGAAGGAAAGGAGGAAAGTAGGAAGGAAGGACAGAAGGAAGGAAGGAAGGAAGGAGAGAAAAAAGATAGCAGAGACGCTGAACAGACGAGATGGAATTCCAGCGAAGACCGGAAAATGCGATGAAAATAACCACACTAGGAACAGATACCCATTTAACTGGTATGTGTGTGTGCGTGTGTGTGTGTGCCTGTGTGTATGTGTGCCTCTGTGTGTGTGTATGTGTGCTTGTGAGTGTGCGTATGTGTGCCTGTGTGCCTGTGCGTGTGCCTGTGTGTATGCGTTCATATGTGTGTGTAGTAACAATAAAGAAAAACTGAAAATAATATCCTCCTCATCTTCCTGTCATTTTCCATCATCTGTTTGTGCCTGCTATAATACATATAATGTTATATACATATATATCTATTCAGTATATATAGTCCATATATTGTGCTATATAATAGATGTATTTAGTGTATGCACAGGCTTTAGACCATAATTTATAATTTATATAGCTTGCATTTTGATGCATAACCAAGCATATATATAAAACCATGAATATACCATATATACAGGTTTATATATATATATGTATAGCTTTGTGTGTATTTGTGAGTTCGTCGTTATTTATATATTACGTTTTCATACATCATAAATGTTATCCATCATCGGGAGTGGTGTAGTTACGTCCGAAGATGGAGTTTGTTTCGGTAAATGGCTCGTGGCATTCACCTACCGCCAGTTCTGATTAGGCCTTTAAAAGGACCTGGTCCGCAGGATCCGCCTGCCGCAGCAACCAGTGAGAGATTGATGAGAATGATGCTCATCCGTCGGAATTATTACTCCGCGAGGTGCGGATCCTGATTCACTTGGCGCCAGCAAAAATGGTTATGAATGCAGTTATGAATGATTTACGCGCATGGACATTCTGAAAAGACTTGAATGTCTTTGAATTTTATTCTGGCGAAATATCTCTAGTGTCTGATTTATTAAAAGCGAATGAAGAAACGGTTTTTGAGTGAGTAAGAATAGCGTTTTTACTGGAAGAGAAGGCGATAAGGAACTGATTTGGTTGATTTTGAGTTACGGCTTGGATTTTTCTCATATAGTTTATCTGGATGCAAAAGACTTTCGTTGAGGGTCAAAGTAGCAAATTCATTAGAACTCTTGGCTTGTAACGCGGAGAGTACGGGTTCGACCCTTCCCAAGGGCGATTGTTGTGTAGGGACCCTGAGCAAGTCCTTGACGCAAGGGTGCCCAGGACCGCCGATGCTCTGTCGTAGGGACATGTGTGAATTTCTGAACCCTGGAAGGAGGGCACTTTGTATTATGTATTTGTATTTATTATTGAACCCGTTTTCAAGGGTACACAAGGCATCCATTGCTCAGTATAATTATATTCGGGTATGTTTTTGCTAATAAATGTAAATGTAATTGTAATCTGACATTTATAAAGCGCCACTTCAAGAATAGACTCATCAGAAGCGCTCCCGACCCGAACCAGTGAGACCACTGGCAAATAATACAGACTTCAGGCGCTTGCGAAACTGCGGAAGAGACAAACTGAGGAATACTAGCCGGAGCTCTCGGGAAAGGCGATTCCAGCTATTGGGTCCAACATAGGCAAAGCTTCTAGACTGCGCTGTAGCAGTGCGCATACGAGGGACAGTCAGAAGTCCAAGGGAGGCCGACCGGAGAGTGCTACGGCCTGGAACCAAGGAGACCGAAATGCAGAATGCTATATTGTTCTCCCTATATATGGCAGCATATAAAACAATATATGTGTGTAAATACAATATATATACTGTATATAAGAATATTACACTAAATTTTTCTATATATATATACACACACATATATATATATATACATATTCACAACGCTTATGTTTGTTATTACCAGTTTGTCAGTACAGCATCATGCAAAAACAATGTATGTAACAATATCAAGTCTGTATATTATCTCCCTGAATATACACATTGTGCCTTTCACACACACACACACACACACACACACACACACGTACACACACATACACACATTCATATAGATGGTATATCTATCTATGTATGTTACTGTCAGTGTGTCAGTAGACCAATATGCAAATACAATATGCAGCATGCAGAAACAATACAATATATGTAACAATATCAAGCCTGTATAATATCTCCCTAACTATATACATTGAGCTTTTCACACATAACATATATATATATATTTATTTATATCGACGGTGTATCTATGTATGTTACTGTCAGTGTGTCACTGCAGAAACCGAGATGAGGTGCTGTACTCGATTGGAGTATAAAGGAGTGAGATGTTTGCGTGGGTGCGTGTGGGTGTGTGTAGGTGTGTGTATGTGTGTGTGTGTGTGGGTGTGTTTGTGTGTGGGTTTGTGTCTGTAAGCTTTCTAATTCATTATGCATCGTATATCTGTGTACAGAAAGTAATAACAAGGATCAACCGCCGAGCGATAAGCCTTTCCAATTCGACTCCGGATATAGATCTTCCATCGTCCAATACTAGCGCCGTTGGAACTCGTCCATTGCTCATTCTGGCCATTAATCCTCTTTCCTGGCTTCATGCAGTCGTCTGTCCGCCCGTCTGCGTCCTACCGAAAGGTGTCTATCGCAGACAATTCACGGCTAAGGCGGCTTAACTACTCCAGATCCTGTTTGAGTCGCCGATCAATCACTTCACCGCGCTCCTGAGATGGACGCCGCTTTATAGATGTGTGGTTCCATATCGGTTCCAGAACGAAGTCTGTTCCGACTTTGTCCACCTCTAGCACGACACAGTACAGCAAACTGTAAAGACTTCTGATTCCCTGATAGCAAAATCGCAATCGTAATCGTAAATTTGTAAAGCGCCGCTTCAAGATAGCCTCATCAGAGGCGCTCCCGGCCCGTCCCAGAACTGGGCGATAAAAATCTATGGGAAACATAATTTCACTTATTGGTTAAACAGAAATCCAGGTATAGTCGTGGTTAGGAAAAATATGATTTTGACGAACGAAGCGGCAGCAAGCGGTGGAGCCAGAACAGTTCTATTGTAAAAGAAATTGCAGCGTCCTGATCACGTGAGCCAATCACAAATTATTTCGGAACTGGTTTTGTCCGGACCTGATTTAGCAACACACCCAGCTTCCAGTAACCGGAAGGAGAAGATTATGGCAAAGAATCCAATACCCACATGCATCCATCCATGCATCCATGCACTTGGCTTGAATCCATTCAGTCTTGTCCACATCGCCAGCAAACAATTGAAACATTATCGGCTATTCGTCTCGGTCTAAGTCTTCCTGAGTCTTCGTTCGCTGCCTTCAAGTCGGTCTTTAGACGAATCTTTGCAATGCGGGGAAAGAGCGTCGATACGGGCGAGGAAAATTGCTATGATGGATTACTCGTAACTTCTTGAACACGGTGGCTAGCGACTGAATGTCAAGGGACAAATGGACTGCGAGGTCTCGACAAAACGACTGTTTAATCATTAAGCGGTTTTGCAAGTGCGCTCGCTACAGCCGGTGGAATTAAACAGGCAGGCACAATGGTGCTATAGAACGCGGTCAGAACCCGGGGAAACTGGGAACAATTTTCCAGTCAACAACTGCTATAGCAATCAATCATTTGTACAATCCGACCCGAACAGGGCGCTACGTTAGTCTGTCTGTATCCCTGCATATCTGTTTCTTTGACTCGTTATATGTCTGTCGGAATCCGCTGCACTTTGCAACAGTGGTTGTCTTTCAGTATTTGTTGCTGGGGTTTATCTTGTATCGTTCCTAGTGTTAATTAAACAGAAATCCTCGTCTGCTGCGACTCATTGACTGATTCGATGGACTCTCGTCTTGTATCACAATGTGTACGATTTCGAGTTGCTGTCTGGACAGTCTATTGCATTGGGTGGGCCTTCATTAATACGTTCACATTTTGGACGGATCCTGAAAGGCGCTTTATAAATGTCCAGATATATTGGTTTGACGCGCCATCGATTGATGATTTCTTTCAGTAGGACGAAAGAAATGGCGCTTTGTAAGTAAAACGATTATATAAGATTAGATGGGATTTGATTAGATGCTAATATGTTGGCCTGGATTAGAATAGATCAAATGAGATTAGAACGGATTAGATTGGATTACATTAAAATATGATAGATTAGATTAGATTGGATTAGATTATATGAGATTAGATTAGATTACAACAAATGAGCTTCTAGAATTATTTAGGAAGCGTTCATAGATAAGAACATAGTTGTGCTTGAGTAGGCAGGAATAAAGAAGGGCCTCCGAACGATTTGACCATCATTGTAGCTGACAACGAAATCGTTCATGCGTGAAATAAATACACTTGCATAATTAGATTCAACTTGACGCAGTTCTAATAAACCGATGGTTCCAGTTCTTCCGAAGCTATAGGACTTCGGAATTGTATCGGCCTCTGTACCATTCTCTTACTCTGTATCTCTTCGTATTTGTTCCTGTAGATACCCCCGTCTTTGTCACTGTACTGTTTGTCTCTCTGTATGTGTCCTTGTCTGTCTCCCTCACTGTCTCTGTATATGTATCGGCATCTGTATGTATCTTTCTATCCATACCTGTATATTTGTCTCTGTGTCCCTGTACATGTCTTTAGTGAGGTAGTTACAAATGCGCTATATTAAACGGCTTGATGCTTTACATACATACATTACATACATGCACACATTACGTACAAAAATACACACATACATATATGCATACATTACATAAATACATACATTACATAAATACATACATACATGCATATACAAATACATACACACATGCATACATTACATACATATCTACATACCCATATACATACATATATACATACATACATACATTACATGCATACATACATTCATGCATGTGTATTTATATCTGTCCGCGTTCAAATATTCTGTCCACGCATCTGTCTTTGTCTGTGTCTTTGTGCTTGTGTATCTGTAGCTCTCTTCTGTCGCTCTTTTAGGCTGCCTGTCTGCCGTATTCTCTCCATAGAACGGCATTACATTACATTACGATGTGCAACGAGGTTTCTGAGTCAGTCACTATGTTCAGCATCTTCGAGGCAACGCCATTTCCGTGGAAGAATTTGTTAAGCATCCGGTGTTGTCAACGGTGCAAACATTAAGACCTCTCCTCCCCTTCCTAATGCTCCGTTATGACATTTCCCAGCTCGTTTCCCTGCACCCCATCCTCCCCAATTCCCTTCCCGGTTCCCTGCTCGTTTCCCTGCCCTGCTTACACATCGATTCCCTCCGATCCCCCGTCGCTGGTGTCTCCCTAAGTGAAAGAAAACCTGCTTTATATGATTTAGAAAGAAAGGAACGGAGAAGGCGCATCCTTTGCGTCTCTACCAAGCCACTTATGTAGCGCATAAATAATTTAGCGCGTGTACTGCTATGATTTCTACCCGAGACACGCCATCCCTGTTTATTGAAATTTATTCCTCGCATCATCTGAAGGCGAATTTTATTTTTGAAAACGTCTCCGTAATTAGAACGGATGTTGATAGCAGGGGTGGATAATAACCAGGGTGACTTGTTTCCCGAGGAACTATCACGCGGTATCTTCTTCGCACATGAGGATCTCCACTTAAGCCAAGACAACTTGCATCGGATAATGAATACTCAATGTTTGTAAGCTGTAGTAAAAGACTGTTTAGAACTCCCGAAGTCCTAATTACTGCAAGGGCGAGGTTAATAATAAAACAAGTAGCAAAAACAGGTTTAATTTAGACATAAAACAACAGTAATAAGGAACCTAATTGTGCTAGTGTTATAGAAACAGTATGCTACTAAGCCTAATTGTGTTAGTGCTATAATAACAATATGTTACTATGCCTAATTGTGTTAGTGTTATAATAACAATATGTTACTAAGCCTAATTGTGTTAGTGCTATAATAACAATATGTTACTATGCCTAATTGTGTTAGTGTTATAATAACAATATGTTACTAAGCCTAATTGTGTTAGTGCTATAATAACAATACGTTACTATGCCTAATTGTGTTAGTGTTATAATAACAATATATCTATTAATAACCTGATTAAAGCTGAGAGCAAACAGCAAGAATAATAACAATAGTAACTGCAGGTTTCATTTATTTTTACTTTTTTTATTTTATTTTAATTTTTTTTCTTATTGTTTACTCGTTTGTCTTTTTACTGGTTTATTTATTTGAAGCCTTATTTACGCGCGCAAAGTTGGTAAATCCGAATCTCGGTCTTTTTTTCTCTTTTGCAGATACGATACAGCATCGCACATCTTAAAGTAAAGTACAATTGAAATCGGTTTCATATTAAATTGCGCTACGTAACTTGTCTTCACATATTAGGTACTATTACATTGCAGCAGGCAAACCTCCAAATGTTCCAAAGCTTGTCTGGAACTCGGCAACGGAACTTAACGTTGGCCACAGACGAACATCTCGAGTTACGACGGCTCAAACGGTTCCTTTGTTTGCCTCTAACCGCCAGGCGGCGCCGCTTGAGCATCCCAAATGCAAATGCGCATGTCTTCGGACATCGCTTCAAAGGGAACAAAACGAAGGACGGTTGCAGAGGAGAAGGGAGACGGAGGAGGGGAAGAAGCGATGCTATAGCGCCGTTTCGTCGCATGTCGTGCACCCTTCACAAGGCTGCGTCCCCCCTGAAGATTAGATTATCTGGGCGCAGAAGTTGCAGAGACAGCAGGCAACACGTACGTCCAGCGACTGGGCGCAATAAAAATTCAATTTCTTTTATGTTAATTCAGGCACTTAGCACACGTCCACACACGAACGAACATCAAGACAAGCAGACAGACGCACACAGACGGGTACTATTTGCACACAGACACTGCCATCTACACATTCATCCAGCCTCACCCATTGACCCGCGGCAACCCATAAGCCCAGCCACCCATAAACACGCAAACGTATGCTAACTCATATTGGAAGCAGTTACGAGCTGAAAATACTCGAGCCCCATAGATGCCCATTGGATAAACGTTCCTCCTATTCAGCCATCTGGCATAGATCTAATGTATCCTAACTTGACCCTAATCTGGCGTAAAGTAACTTCATGTAAAGTAACGATGCGTAACGCAACATGATACAGCGTAATGTCTCGTGATGTATTTTAATATAAGGTAAGATATTTGTCGTCATCTAGTAGAGTGGGGTAGGTAGGTATTTTGGGGCTCCCCAACGAACAGAAGTTTGAATGTCAATAAAAGCAGTAGTTTAGAGAAAAGTCACGTGTTGAACGTTAATCGATGACATATTATTATGACAAGTTGCTGATCCATGATTGCTGGGTTGGGTGACAAGGGTATTTCCAGAGGGGCGCCACAGTCTGGCAGTCCACCACGCACGGGTCTGGTCTGAGAGGCGCCGGCATAAAACCAGGAGGGGAGCGGTGGGGAGGGCGACCCCCGCTTATAGCTAAATCCGCCGCTGATAATGACATATCACCAACAAAAATCTCAAAACAAAGCTTCTCTGCGCTTAAAAGCTGCAAAGTCTTTGAGAACTTCGCCGAAATTGATGGAAGCGGCCTGTGCTGAGTCTAAAACCTTTCATTGGCAATATCTTTGGTTCTTTTGGCACATATGCTTTCATTCGTATTGTAATCGAAATCAAGAATTTATAAAGCCCCACCTACCAAGCACAAGTATAGGGGACCACCCACCATGCACAAGTATAGGAGACCACCCACCACGCACAAGTACAGAGGACCACCCACCACTCACAAGTGTAGGGTTTATATAATTAAGTAGAGACGCATTATCGACTGTCAAAGGATTTAAATGTTTCGATCAGACTTTGAACCTGCACCAGAATATGATATGCACTGATATCACGAATCCTAATATTTTAATTTAACACAGCGCATTATAAGAAGATGACAGATGGGACATTCTAATTGCATATTTGGAGAAGTAATTGCCTCGCACCGCAGACAGAATTGAAGAGTTCTGTCTCCTTTTAATTATGTTCAGTCCGTCGCTTTGGCGTGAAAATAACTGACATCAGGAGAAGAGTGGGGAGATACACAGAGACATAGAAATAATAGAAGAGAGAATGAGAGGCAGAGACAGAGAAAGAAAGAAAGAAAGAAAGAAAGAGAAAGAGAAAGAGAAAGAGAGAAAGAGAGCAAAAAAGAGAGACAGAAACAGAGAGAAAAGAGAGAGAGAGAAAGGGAGACAGAGACAGAGACAGAGAAAGAAAGAGAGACAGAGAGAGAGAGAAAGAAAGAGAGACAGAGAGACAGAGACAGAGAGAAAAGAAAGAAAGAAGAGAAAGAGAGACAGAGAAAGGGAGACAGAGACAGTGAAAGAAAGAGAGACAGAGACAGACAGAGACAGACAGAGAGTGAGAGAGAGAGAGAGGGGGAAGAATAGTGACAAACAGACAAAGAGACTGCCGGAATTGCTATTAACAATAATGATGCAGAGAATAATGAACAAAATCAATTCTGGAGCAAATTAAATAAACAAAGAAAATATGGATGCACGAGAAAAATAAAAGTCGTTGTGTGCGAAAACGAGAACATCAACATCATCATCAACAACAACAACAACGCCAACAACATCATCATTATCTCTTACTGAACCAAAATCAAGAAACAATTATAAATGTTGTATGGCAAAACGAGATGCAAACCTCTGTGACACTTCATTAGATAAATATTATTTAAGAGAATGAATGAACAAACTAATAATAATAATAATAACAACAACAACAATAATAATAATAATAATAATAATAATGATAATAATAAAAATAATAATAATATTAATAATAATAACATTATTATGGACATTTCTCAACCCTGAGGGATTATATATACCTCGGGAAATAATAATAAAATGATAATAATTATGACGATGATGATGATGATGATGATGATGATGATGATGATGATGATAATAACAGAGAGTGATAGTGAGAGAGGGTGAGAAAGAAAGAGTCACAAAGGTTTAAGGTGCAGACAAAAGGGTCCTTTTATCAGAGGTTGCAAGCAGAGCCGTTTGGCTTGGACCTCGCACGGAGGAGGGACCTAATATACTGAAAATATTTATGCAATAATAATTATGTCTATGTCTATGTAATAACAATTATTAATATCTGTTTATTTATTAAGCTGCTTACCACCAACAACATAGCGCAGACGCCAGGGTTTTCTTCTATTGCAAGGTGAGGAAATCATTTATAATATAAATCTTCATAGCAAAGACTTCTCGCTGTTGCAAACTGCAGCCTGCGGGTTAGCAAAATTTTGATTTTTACCAAATAAGCTTTGATTTCTCACAGCATCATTGCTGGAACTACGAAAGCCCATAGAGAACATGCGATTATTTCTATTTATCCTCCTTTCGGGGAGGGAGAGGGAGAGAGAAAGGAAGATGGAGGAGAGGGAGAGAGGCGAGAGAGAGACAGAGAGAGACATTTGGCTTCTCTCTCTCTAAGTATTTAGTCTTTCGTGTATGCTGGGGGAGAGAGAGGGAGAGGGAAAGGGATACAGGGAAATAGGAAGAGAAAGAAGGAAAGAGGGAGAAAGAGAGGGAAAGAGGGAGAGAGGGAAAGAGAAACAGACCGAGAGAGATTTGTCTACTCTTCTAGGTATTTAGTCTTTCTTGTATCGTGGGAAAGACAGGGAGAGGGAGAGAGAGAGACACACAGAGATTTGGCTTCTCCTCCAGGTATTTAATCTCTAGTGTATTTTTTATAATTATGATTGATTAATGTGAATTTGTAGCTTACGACGCGCATGCTTCGATATTGGAGCCTCGTAATTGCAGTGGCTCGGGCATCTCTAAATCTCTGAAAAGCTCTGCAAAGAGCCATAGAGAGAAATAAAAGCGGAATTCAAACGTCAAAGCATTAGCTGTCGTACGTAGAAAGAATTGGGCTTTCAAAAATGAACAGAGAGCAGAGACAGACTGCAGCCTCAAAAGAGAGGAAGAGAAAAAGGCTTTGACAAGAATCAGGATGAGATTGTTTTCAGAGAAAATGACAGAATTACATAAGCAAGAGAAGAAGAAACCTGAGACGAGGTACCAGCGATCGAGCGACAGAGACAAATCCATATAGAGAGACAAAGAGAGAGATAAAGACAACGGCCGCGAGAGACAGAGAAGGAGATACACAAAGGCAGAAGCAAACAGACAGGGAGAGAAAGAGGGAGGTCGGACTAAGAACTAGACAAAGGCCCTAGAGATAGAGGCATAGATATAAACAGGCCTAGAGAAAGAAACCTAGAGAAAGAAGAGAGAAATAGATGGAGACAGACACACAGACAGACACACACAGAGACAGACAGACACACACAGACACACAGACAGACACACACAGACACACACACAGACACACACAGACAGACACAGACAGAACTGGATCTAATCAGCTGCGTGACGGGCTTCGCCTCTTGGCACGGCGTCATATCGCGTGTCATTTTCGTCGGCAGACGGCGTTAGCTTCGCGGAATATTAATCGATGTCATTATCACCGCTTTTGATATCGACGCCGCTGCGGTCGCCGCTGCCAAAATTCTAATAACGCAGACCTGTCTACACTGACGACCGACCGGCTACAAGCAGACGACACAGGCACCGTAACCATCGCCAGCACCACTTCCTCTGCAGCAGCAGCAACAACATCAGCAGCAGCAGCAGCAACAACACCGTCACCATCGGCATCGACAGATGCTTGCAAACGACGCGCAACGAATTCGTCGTTTTGTCGCCTGCTGCAGAAAGAGATGCGGACGCAGTCAGGGACGATGGAAGTAGATAGTTTCAGCGAGAGATGGTTTCGCGCCCTTTCTGTTCAAATATTCGTCTGTCTGATGAAGATCGCTCAGTCCGGCTATTCCGGTGCTCCCCCAGGTATTTCGTCTCTATTGTATGTTTTGCAATGCTGCTTATTTAATCTTTCCTTAATTAGGAGGAGAAAGGGAGGGAGGGAGAAACAGAGAGTTTAAAAGATAGACAGGGGGAGATAGGGAGAGATAGAGAGATAGGGAAATAGACAGATAGAGGGTTAGAGAGAGAGACCGAGAGAGATATTTGGCTTCTCTTCCAAGTATTTAGTCTTCGTCTTTCCTGTTTTTTTAGAGAGAGAGAGACAGAGAGAGAGAGAGAGAAAGAGAGAGAGAGAGAGGGGGGGAGAGACAGTGAGAGGGAGATATATAGAGTGAGAGAGAGAGATATTTAGCTTCTCGTCCAAGTACTTAGTTTCTCGTGTAATTTGTCTGTCCTGCCGCGGATTTAATATTTCCTTAATTACAGCGGCTAAAATGTCTGTTGTCGAAATATTCAGCTCTTCCTCGAGGCATTTATTCTGTTGTGGCTTTGATGGACTATTTACACTTTAGGAGACTTAACATTTCAGAATTTCATAACTGTTACAATACCTCTTGCTGCAGATATTTTATTCCAAAATTTGAGACAACTAAAGGCAGAAAATCGGATTTTGCAACAACAAAAAACAGAAAATCTCTCGTTAGTATATATGAGAGGTCGGGTAATAGTTAGAATTATTTGTTTTATGTTCAGTAAGGTGAACTGTTAATTGACAAATGCAAAAATGGAAAAATCACAAGGCTTCAGACTAAAGAAATTCCTAAAAAGTTTTTTGTCTGGAGGTCCTTGAAAAAGACTCTAAAAAATACACATCCCTTCTTTTCTTTCTTTCTTTCTTTCTTTCTTTCTTCTTCCCATCTTTCTCTGTTTTTGTTCACATAGTACGATTCTGCGTTCTCTAACTCCATCCCCTCATCTTTTCGAAATTTCTTCTTTTCTTCCCTTTGCTCCGCTTTCTCTTTTTCGTTCATCATCTCCTTTTTAATTCTTCCCTTAGTTTCTTGAATTCGTCTTTCTTTATTCCTTCCTTCTTTTTCTTTCTTCCTTTCTTCATTTCTTTCCCTCTTTCATTCTTTTTCCTTCCTTTCTTCTTGTCTTCTTTCCTTCCTTCCTTTCGCCCTTTCCTCCTTTCTTTATCTCTTTTATCCTCTTTCCTTCCTTCCTTCCTTCCTTCCTTCCTTTCTTCCCTTCCTTCCTTTCTTTCATCCTTCGTTCCTTTCTTTCATCCTTCATTCTTTTCTTCCTTCATTTCTGCCTTCTTTCCTTTCTTCATTCCTTCCTCGCCTAAGATTCCTCGCTCAGCCGATGGACACATGTTGTGTTAACAGATATCTTACTTACATACTTAATTTCATCCTTCCTTCCTTCTTTTCTTTCTCTCTTTTGATCTTTTTGCTTTCCTTCTTCCTTTCTACGGAGTCGTAATCAGCCAACTATTTCTGTCTCATCAGACAAATTGATCTGGCGCCAAATAAAGAAGCACCTGTCGACTTTGGCTATTCCGAATGGCGATGTAATGAATTGCTTGTCAATATCTGCAATGGTCCTTTAGACTCTTTGTCTCACGCTCTAATGCATTGTGATATGCTGCATTGTTTCGTCCTGTCCTGTATCACTGTATCGTATTGTATCAAAGAGTAGTGTAGCGCAGCATAGTGTACTTTGGATGTTGTCTTTATTATACATTGTGTAGTGTTGTATAGTATTGTGTCGCATTATATTGTTCCGTGTTCCGTCTAGTGTATAGAAGAGTAGCATAATGTAGTGTTGCATATCTTAGTATGTAGTGTATTGTTTTGTATTTTATTACAGTGCAGTAAAGTGTATTGCAATGTTTTACCTTCTATAGTTGTGTAGTGTTTGTGTATTGGAATACCGCATTAAGCACTACTGCACTGTAATACAATACTAAGATATACTGAGCGCCTCTGATGAGGCTACCTTGAAGCGGCGCTATACAAATTTCTGATAACAATTACATTTACAGCTACAATTGTCTTATATATATATATATATATATATATATATATATATATATATATATATATATATATATATATATATATATATATATATATATATATATATATATATAAGACAATTGTAGCTGCGTTGTGAAGAGTGTTGTATGTATGTTAAAGGGGTTCTCGAATACTGTAACGCCGATGAGTTCGTGGCGACATGTAGCGGCAGTTCTCTTGTCCTCATGGACTACGCCAAGTACGGGAGTATGAAAATCGGTCACTGCCTCCAAGATCCTCGCTACATCAAAGGATGTGGGTCAGACGTCCTTCTCATCATGGACAACCTTTGCTCCGGCAGACACTCCTGTCGCTTCCGGGTTCCAGAGCAGAATCTGAACGCGCTGAAGGTCTGCCCCAAGGAACTGGCGCACTATCTGGAAGCCTCTTTCATCTGTCTTCCAGGTAACATCCGGTTATCATCCAACGAAAGTAAGGATTACCGCTTGGTAATCAGCAAATATGATAGAATTGTAAAGGCGCTACATAAACAATAGGAACGACCAGTTGAATACACATTCACATTGATACATAGACACATACATTCACACCTACATACACACATACATAACATACATACACACATACACGTATAATTTACACGTACATACACACATACGTAGTATACACACACGTGCATACATACATACACACATACACGTATAATATATAGGTGCATACACACATACATGCATGCATACACGTCCATACATATAGACTATACATACATACCTGTGATAGTATGACTTAAGGGCCATGCGTCAGGAAGCTTTTCTAGATAAACATAGATAACTGAGTTACAGCTTTGTCTTTACTTTACGCTGTTCTGTTCTAGTTTTCTATTATTGTTTTATGCGTTTATTGCGATTGTCGTAAGCCCTGTTTTTGTGCTAGAAGTGTGAAGTTTTGAATCGTTTTCACTGTTTGACGTTGTTGTCGTATTTATGTGTTGCCTGCTGCTAAAGAAGAAACCGGTGTAGTGTTGACAACTCAGTTAAGAGAGCGTTGTCTTCGGTTGAAGATCAGCTGCTTTTGTCCTGTTTGGCGATGTCGCCATAGTATGTCGAGAGTTGGTTTACAATCGTGCGTCACGATACATATTCACGTCAGTTGCCGCCATATAAATGCCATGTTCGGAAGAAATAGAGACAGAGACAGAGAGACAGAGACAGAGACAGACAGACAGAGACAGAGACAGCTAGAGAGAGACATAGAGAAACAGAGAGAGACAGAGACAGACAGACAGAGACAGACAGACAGAGCGAGGCACAGAGACAGGTAGAGAGAGACAAAGAGAAAGAGACAGAGACAGAGAGGTAGAGAGAGACAGACAGAGACAGACAGACAGAGACAGACAGAGACAGACAGAGACAGAGAGGGAAAGAGAGAGAGAGAGAGAGGAAATAGCGCAACAAAAGCGCTCGATCTCCTAGCGACATTTGAGTTGTGGTCCGAACACTTTGTCGCAGTCGCTCGACTGAAGTGCCATCTGTCGTTGACAGTTGCGATGACATCACAAAAAACGAAGACGTCGTCAACGGCCGAACCATGGCAACGTTCGATGCCGTCAGTTCAAGTGACCCTCTGTTGTTGACAGGGGCCTTTTAGCCACTCCTCCTCCTCCTCCTTCTCTTCCTCTTCCTCCTCTTCCTCTTCCTTCTCCTCGTCCTCCCCTCCTCCTTCTCCTCCTCCTCCTGCTTCCACACCTCTTCCTCCTCTTCTTCTTCTTCCTCTTCCTCCTCCTCCTCTTTCTGTTCCTGCTCCCGCTTCCACACCTCCTCCTCTTCTGTATGTTCATATCTATATATAGTCCCTGAGAGGTTTAAAAAGGTGCTATATAAACTCCCAATTACATGCATTCATGCATATATTATCACACATACCATGCATACATACTTGCGTATATAGCATATATATTCTCAACCAAATACCATAATACCTCCAGTACATGCATACATACACAGATACATACATAGATACATACATACATACATGCATACATGCATACATACATGCATACATACATACATACATACATGCATACATACATGCATACATACATACATGCATACATGCATACATACATGCATACATACATGCATACATACATACATAGTCCTTTCGTTTGTTAGTTCGTTCGTTCTTTCATTCAATCATCGAGCCAGACACCACTGTGTCCACTATGAAAGACGACACTGTTGTCCGACTATAAGCCACAGCTGCAGTCTGACTTTGTTATCATAAAACGCACAGAGTTCAACCAACCCGCTTCAAAGACATTACTCTTAAGAACGTAATGTTGCAATGTTAAGACTCTGCATGTATGACAGCTTTTACTAAAGTAAGTCAAATAAACTATTTTAACCACATATATACATATACAGATATATGTGCGTGTGCATAATACATATATATTTTAACCACGTATATATATGCATAATACATATATACATATATATATTATATGAGCATGGAGCGTTGATTGCTTGTTAAGACCTCTAGCGAAATAGAGTATGCTTTATGGTCAGAATAGAGAAAATAGCTGATGTCTTCACACGATAGATAGGTCTCTCTTAGAGGCATAATGACCTACTCGAAGGTGACCATAAGGGTCGACTAATTGGTGTTGACGTTTGATGGCAGCAGGTCAAGTGGTAAGGAAGTAGGGTAAGTACAGACAGCCTACGAAATGACCACCAACGCCAATTAGGCCGTTCGGAAGGATGTCATAACGGCCTATAAACGTCACTTAATTGACCTATGACGTAAAGGTCAGATTTGCGCTGGAGTGGGGGTCGTGCTAATAACACTTTTAATTAGAAAAGCGGCGTGTTCGTCTAACATTACCTGCTGTGATGTTATGGTATGGTGTGGTGTGGTGTTGCATGGTATGGTATGGTATAGTATGGCATGGTGTGGTATGGTATGATATGGAGTGGAATGGTGTGGTATAGTGTGGTATGGTATGATATGGCATGGTGTGGTGTGGTGTGGAGTGGTATGGGATGGTATGGCATGGTATGTTATGGTATGGAGTGGTATGGTGTGGTATAGTGTGGTATGGTATGGTATTGCATGATATGGCATAGCATGGCATGGTATGGTGTGGTGTGGTATAATGTGGTATGATGTGGTATGCTATGGTATGGTATCGCATCGTGTATGATTTGAAGTGACAAAACGATATCTGCTATGATGATGCTTACAGTGAACATGTCCAGATGTAAGCTATCGTTACATTACAGAAGCCCCAGGTGACTGAATTAACCGACGTGACGTAATGTAATGTAATTTAACAAACCATTTAGATAGCGCCCTTCAGCATCTCCCAAAAGGTCATACCATATGACATAATGGTATGATATGGAATACGGTGTGATTTGAAATTATTTATTATTATTTATGCATTTATTAAGCGCTTCTATCTAATAGCTAAGCATCATTCGATGGCGCTGAGCAATTGTGAGTGAAGGACTTGCTCAAGGTCCCGACACAGCAATCGTCTTAGGGGTGGATCAAACCCGCACTGTCTGCGTTGCGAGCTGAGTGCTCTAACCAACAGGCTACCATGGCCCACACAACTACATGACATCAGTTCACCCCTTGCAATCTCTGCGCAGGTCTTCCACTCAAAATTGAAAACACTCCTGTTTCGCAGATCCTATCCTGATTCCTCTTCTTCCCCTTATCTGTCTTGCAGATCCGATTCCAAACACCACCCACCTTAGCCGTCTGACTACCTGTCTGCCTGCCTGACTCTTGGATCTTGACCTGGAACCGAACACTTTTGCCTATCGATTTTGTTTTGACTGACCGCCTGTGAATAAGCTGGTTTCCGCGACTTTGCTTTCGTTGGGCGCTGCAAAATCTCGAGCTTACGATTACGATTACAACATGTCTGGCATGACGATGTTTACAGTGGCAAAACCGCAGAACACGACTTGTCCGAGCGGCATCACCATCCGATCGAAGTCGTCACCTCCATCATCGCCATCTGTCGCCGCATCCGACGGCTACATCAGCAACTCACACCAGATCAACAGGTGCAAGTGGATTATCTCGGCCGAAAAGGGCCAGCAAATCCGACTGACTCTCTACGATTTCGGATTATCGCAGAGCCTCAGTCACAGCACCCGGCTGTCAACGAACTGTCAAAGATATGCCTTCGTCAAGGACTTAGGAGGCTCGAAAAACGAAGTCATCTGCAGTGGAACGAATCGAATTCGAGTAGCCTATCAGTCGGTGACGAATTCGATCGAGGTGGAAACCTTCAGCGAAAACGACCAGACAAGAGAAGATGGATTCCGTTTCATTCTGAAATACGAAGGTAGGATGTATACGCTGCGATCGATTTATGTCTAGAGTAACGCGAGGAGATTCGTTTGGATCAGCCACACGATCTAACACGTCGCACCTTTACTGTGCTATTTTGATAGCAATCCTACAGTCTTTGAGGGACTCTTAACAGGTGCCATTTAAATGTTCAGGTGCATACGTACACATAGATACATACACAGATATAATACATATATCAATACATTAATATATACATGCAATGTTATAGACACATACATGCATACATAAATTTATACGTGCGTACATAGAGACAGACAGACACATTAATAGATGCAGACATGTATTTATGCAAACTTCTTCATTCCTTTTCATCCTAGACAGACACAGAGAGACAGACAGACACACAGACACACAGACAGACAGACAGACATACAGACAGACACACAGACATGTACTCATGCAAACTTGCACGTGCATGTATGCATGTATACTTAGAGCTATTGACCGCAGTTCGACTGATAAGCAATCTGTTTAGAAATGACAAAAGCCTGTCTGTCCAGACGACGGAAAAAAGACCAAAAACAATAATTCTCCCACTGCAGAATATATTGCTGCGTCGTGTATATGAATTCCAAAACATCAGCCAAGATAACGGAAACTTGGTCAATAATTTTTTAAATTATTTAGTAGCCCTACATAAAATGAAAGGACAAGTGATGAACATTGCAAACAAAATTTTGACATCTATACATACATACATACATACATACATGCATACAAACATACATACATACATACAAACATACATACATACATAAAACATACATACATACATACATACATACATGCATGCATACATACATACATACAAACATACATACATACATACATACAAACATACATACATGCATACAAACATACATACATACATACATACATACAAACATACATACATACATACATACATACAAACATACATACATACATGCATGCATACATGCATACATACATACATACAAACATACATACATACATACATACATACAAACATGGTATGGCGCTCTATAAATTGTCTTATTAATATTATTTTTTCCGAGGTAGAAATGATCCCTCAGGAACTAAAAAATTAAGTTAGGAATATAAAATGTATTAATAATTAATAATAATAATAATAATAATAATAATATTATTATTATTATTATTATTATTATTATTATTATTATTATTATTATTTATTGACCGAGGTACCTATGATTCCTCGGAACTTAAGGCTCCGGAGAAATAAAATCTCCGGATTGGCTAAATCTCGTCACGTTTTGGCTCGGAAAAAGTGCTGCGAATATTGATTATATCATCATCATCATCATCATCATCATCATCATCATCATCATCATCATCATCATCATCATCATCATCATCACCATCGTCATCATCATCATCATCATCATCATCATGCCTGCCGCCGCCGCCGACGCCACCACCACCACCTTAATCATCATCATCATCATTATTTTACCCGATGTAAGTGTAATCCCTAAGCAAGAAAAAATTACGCTAAGAGCTGTTAAAGGATATCTGGAAATTCCGACCTCGTATTATTATTATTATTATTATCAATATTATTATTATTACATGAGACAATATTTAATTCCTGCTACTACAGACTGCAATTATTTCCGGCATTCCATACTGACTCCTTCCTTCCTTTGTTCCTTCCTTCCTTCCGTCCTTTCTTCCTTCCTTCCGTCCTTTCATTATTCCTTCCTTTCTTCTTTGTTTCCTTTCTTCCTTCCTTCCGTCCTTTCGTTATTCCTTCCTTTCTTCTTTCTTTCCTTTCTTCCTTCCTTCCGTCCTTTCGTTATTCCTTCCTTTCTGCTTTCTTTCATTTCTTCCTTCCGTCCTTTCATTATTTCCTTCCTTCTTCTTTTTTCCTTTCTTCTTTCCTTCCTTTCTTCTTTCCTTTGTTTCTTTCGTTCCTAGAGTCTACGGACTCACTGGTATCGATAGCACGCCTCACTGCCATAAAACATTACTTGTCTGAATAACGGGATGTCATTCATCCGACGCATTTAATCACATCGCACATTCACTCGTTTGCATGACTGTCGTGTGAATGGATTTCCTGACATCACACGATCGATTTCTGTCGCCTTTTAGTCTTCTGGCTACAATATTTGCGCCGTACAGCGCTATCTGCACACCTACCATCCAACCCTCCTACTTTATCTAGACCTGGGAATGGCACAAGAGAAACTGCGGCTGAGTTTTACAATAGACCTAACTAACTAGTAAAAAGAAGGCTTGTTTTCATGCCTTTATAGAAACTCATCAGGTCCCGAGGTTGAAGTATTATTCTCCTAACGCGGAGAGTATAACTTCGAGCCTATCCTGAGACGGATACTGTGTAGGGACCTTGAGCAAGTCCTTCACTCACAAGTGCTCAGCACCATCGACTGATGCTTACTCATCAGATAGTGGCGTTTAAGAAATGCACAAATAATAATTGCTTCGGGCGCTGAAGAAATCTCGCGATTACGATTCCGCACAGAGGAGACAATTTTACCACCTGTGAGGAAGGTCCGGCAGTCGACTGCTGGCGCTACAAAAGTAGAGTCGACCTGACGCTGGTTCCCTGTTTTGCAGCTGTCGGTTGCAGCGATCCAGCGCTGGACATTCGAGCTGGGGCGACGCTTGTGAGAGATGGAAATCAGGCGACGATCAGCTGTAACTTCAGCGATGTCAAGGTTGTTCTGACGTGTGAGGACAAGACGTGGGTTGGCGACATACCAGTATGTCAGTCGGAAAGTTCGTCAACGATGGGTCGGTATCAACTCACTCGAATTATAATTACTCTTTGCTGTGTAGTCGACATGATGGCTTTGAAGCAAAAACTGTACAATTATAATAGTATTATTATTACGGCACAGATTATATTAATAATAATATTCGTAATATTAATAACAATTCATATTTATTCATAATAATAAAATTCTATATTAATTAATCAATACTATTAGTACTACTACTGCTGTTGCTGTTGCTGCTGCTACTACTACTACTACTACTACTAATAATAATAATAATTTATTATTTATAATAAATACAGGCTGGTTGTATTGTTGAAACCGACAAATAAAGCAAATTATAATAGTAGTAATGAAAATAACGATAACAACAACAACAACAATAATAATACTTAGACCTAAATTATTTCAAGTAGTGTTGCAACAACGTGTGGCGCCGCTAACGTGTAAACACAAATGGCTGCTGGCTCAGTTAGGTCTTAAATCCTGTGGGCAGCCATGTTCCCAGCGCTTTTGAGGGGTTCCTAAAAGGCGCTTTATAAATGTACAGATTCATACAAACATACATACGTACATACATACATTCACACACACATAAATACATATGTGCATACATACGTGCATACATACATACATACATACACACATACATACATACATACATAAATACATACATACATACATGCATGCATGCATACATACATACATACACACACAAATACATACATACATGCATACATATATAATGTTAGAGACTCGATGGTGGTCGCTGGAGCTAATGAGTGTGTATGCTATCACTTAGAAACAGCAGTCACTGTTACCCAGTATTACAGCTGAGGCACTTGTCCTGCAGTGAAGTGATTTATTTATCGTGCGTTTGGTTTATTAATAAACCAAGAGACAAGAAAACGTTTTTAGAATGTCTATTTATGATCTGCACTTCATAATAAACAGGTCAAGGTTGGGGATTACGAAACTTCTGGCCGGACGGATGGAGCAGTTCCCACGGTTAGTATGCACGCATGTATGTATGTATGTGTATGTAGGTATGTATGTATGTATATATGTATGTACGTGTGCATATAGGTATGTATGTATGTATTTATGTATGTATGTATGTATATATGTAATGTATGTATGTATGTATGTATGTATGTATGTGTGTACTCCCATCATGCGTCACTACTAAATTTTATTGCTTGACGGCAGAGGCACGTGTGAGCAAACAACTTGCCCAGCGTCGTTACACGGAATCTGCTCAGCAGACTCGAACCCGCAAACGTTGGATTACAAACCAAGCGCGTTATCGATAGACCACTGAGTCATACAGGCGCTCAGTCATAACAAAACCGGTGATGCAGGTATGGTCAGGTTCGAAGGTCAAAGGTTCCAAAGGTCAGGAAGGTAGACAGACAGAAGGCTATAAGGTGGAAGCAGGCAACTGACCATCATCACAACTAATCATTACATAGACCTATAAAACCCTCTAGAGTTGCATTTCTGTCTTTCTAGCTGCTCATTTGTGTAGCGCCTTTTCAGGTACCTCTTAAATGCGACCGACAAAGGGATCCAATGCACCTTTTCCCGTTATTCAGGTGGTGTTATAACTATTATGACGGTAATCTGATGGTGTAATCACTATTACGACGGTAATCTGAGGTGTTAATGGTTGTGTCTGTTAGGCCTGCTGACTGTTATTGTGATTGGCGTTGCACTCGGTGTAATACTCGGTGTTCTGATGTTGGCTCCCGTCCTCGTCTACTTCAAAAGGTATAGGTTAGTAGGCCTAAGACTACTAGGCCTATAACATACTAACATTCAGGCCTAAGTTGTAGATGAGTACTGAATTTGAAAGCGAACACGGGATGAAGTCTTCTAAGTCTTTTGGAAGATAGAAACAAAACCCGGTTGGTTTTAAGACTAGAGAGAGAGAGAGAGAGAGAGAGAGAGACAGACAGACAGACAGACAGACAGACAGACAGACAGACAGACAGACAGAGACAGAGACAGAGACAGAAACAGAGAGAAACAGGGAGGCAGGAAGTGAGGCAGGGAGAAGGAGGCAGGGAGGCAGGGAGGGAGGAAGGAGGGAGGCAGGGAGAAGGAAACAGAGGAACTGTTACGGGGGTTGTGGTTAGGTTGAGAGAAATGGGAAGGTGGCGGATTGGATGGACAGATTTAAACAGACATCTTGAGCAGTGATAAATGTAAATGTAAATGCAATTGCAAACTGTAAATGTAAACGCAAACTGTAGATATACATGTTTTTCTATAGCGACCGTATGGCCTCGACCCAGATCATTTTCAATGAATTTATTTATCGGGCGGAGATTCCTGACCACCGCATCCTGTGTGAATGGACGCCTCGCCATTTAATTGATAGATAGAGGGACACAAGACGGATGTTGGTGGAAGAACAACAGGAACGGAGAATTTGCGAAATTTCGTATGGAGAATTATTCCATAGATGAGGTGAACTGTGGGATAGCCTACTTCAGATGAAGTTTAGGCTTTCCGGTGGCAAATCCATATGCAGGTGGTTGGGAGTCGGGAGAGGAACGGGTGATGTCTATCGCGGCTTTAGAAAAGATGGCAAGACTGTTAGGCTTAGTGTATGCTTCGGTGTTTTCCATATAAGTAAGTAAGTAAGTAATGCATTTGTTAAAACGCCATATGTCCTTCGGCTGAGCGAGGAATCGAGGCGTGGACATTTACACAAAACAATTAAACACACGACACAGCCAACAAAACAGCGTGCATTATCTTACTCTGCTTTGCATTTGCAGGAATAAATTTAACACAGTTGTAAAAAACACAGAGTCAACGTAGCAATGCATTAACATGACCCAGACGTGAATAAACCTTATAAGATTTTCGTTTTTTACACAGACGTGACCTGGAACGACGCACCAAAACACGATCGTCGTGGCCTGATGGTCCTGAACTGGACCCGGATGTTCCGGGTCCAATTCACACGGGCTACAACGGGCTATCGACCCACGAACCCATCCAGAAAATCGTCGGACTGGGAGGAGTGGCCAGAGGAGGAAGGGACGGAGGCCTGCTCAGTAATTCCTTGGCTTACTACGACGACAACAAGACCTGCGTCTACAACCTGCGAAACACTGGCACTTCATCGCCGGATGGCGTGGCTGCTCAAGGCTGCTTTATAACGACGACGGTGGCGCCACCTGGCTGTCGATGGGCAGCAACTCAGGCGATGATTGGACAGCAAGATTGCAGAAAGGAAAACTCCGGCGACTACGAATACCCAAACTGAACAGAATTTCACAAAAAAAACAGTCCAAACGACACGATCTGAATCATTTAACAAGCTAACAAAGGGTCTATAGGCCTACAAATCGTTTATTTGTAGGCTTTCTATAGGAGACAAGTTGTCAGTTATTAGCCTAACTAAGGAAAGAACTGGGGTTGTTTAACGACGCCTTGTGTCAACGAAAGTCGTTGATATCGAAGCCTAACTGCCTTCCACTACTTTCAAGCCATGTGGAGTCTAGGCCTAAATAGCTAGGCCTTCTGCCTACTTATATACCATACTCAAAGACTAAGAGTTGTGAAACAGTCGGGCGTGCCAGTTTATCCCTTATTGGCCATGCTGGGTATCACTGCAGGCGGAACAGATGTGACAGTCACAGTGTAAACTTTATCCCTCTTAAATGCATAATTTCTAAACGGCAGAGATCTCTGAACCCTTGAAGAAAGAGGCTGAGGGATCGAATCCCAAATTGCCCCGTAAATGTAAATGTACACGGTTTTATATAGCGACCGCATGGCCTCGGGTGAGATCCTTCATCACCGCTGCCCATTTGAATGGGCGCCACGCCACTTAAGGTTCCCGTGTACGGGCCGTACTAGCCCGAGATTAAAATCTCCGAAATAAGCCACTACCGAGACATGAACCGGCTTCTTCACGCTCAGAGACGCCCTTGACGTATGCGCGTAGCTAACCAGGCCATCTTAAATCAAGCTCCTCTGTTAAATATTGTTTCTGAAATGCTTATTATAAATTTATAATATTATTTTTAGTCTAAGATGGTTCAAAAGATATTTAATCCATGTTCGAACCATCGCAAATTAACTGACAATGCTTGTTAACCAATCCTTCTTATCTTTTTCTTAAAAAGCTGTGATATGGCCCAATGAGACAGTGTTATCATCCTAACCATTCTGCAAGTCTACAACGCCTGCACCAAAGAATTTCTGCCATAATAGTATAATTCTATATATGGTTTTCCCAGCCGGCAAACACACGTTGGGCCAACGCTGGACAACGTTGGGTCAACATTAGCCCAACGTGGGTGTGCTTGCTGTGTTGGATATGTAAGATATGAAGGTATGTACACAAAATGTAAATAAAGTTCTACTGGACAATGTGTTCATGATTCAATATTAATTGTTCTCAGCCCTCTGGTGTCTACTAACGCGTACGAAATCCGATTGACTTAAATAGGAGTTGATATTTTGCTGAGACTTGCTGCTGCATCGCCATCTATCGAATGCTGATGTAAACTGGACGCTGGGTTACAGCTGTGACAGTATACAGTTTCTGCCTAGTTTCAATGGTTTCTCTAATTCTCACGGAACTGGTTTCACGCATATGGTATTTCAACGGTGTTGAAACTCGTAGGCCTCTTAACGATGTGTACTCTATGGTCGTAGCAACTTCCGACTTCAGCATAAACAAAGTGTTGTTATGCAGTTTTCAAATTAAGTACAGTATTGTAGTATTACTCTTTGTCGGTTAGAGATGACTTAAGTGCGAATAAAGTCAAACAGGTTAGAAGCAAATGAAGGTAATTATGGATGTCGTAGAGAACAGTTCATTGGCACTTGACGTTTTCAATGAACTGAATTATTACGACGAAGGCAGTGATAACATCCAGACGTCAGCTTCGTGGGAACACGAAGACTTAGCACAGGTTGGTGACAGCAGTGATACAGAAAATTTTTTAAAAACGTGTGTTGTTGTTCAGATTCTAATTGAAAACAAAGTCCATTGATTCAAACGTACAAGCAGGTCTTAATTAGGGGATTCTACACGTGCAAGATTCGTTACTTCAATATTGTGGCATATAGCGTCATAAAAATTGTGACTTGTTTGTAACAACAGATCTACTGTTATTAAGGATTTACGTAGTGTCCCATTAAGGAAACTTTATATATTGAATATAGAGACTTGTATACGCTCAATATTAACACACATGTACTATTAAAATATTTTCTTAAAGCAAAGAATTTTACGGGCTGCAGCACGCTTTAGAATGCTTTTGTCCTGCAAGCTTTCAGATTTGTAGCAACTGTGAGCTTTTGGCTCATCCTCAGTGCTATGTGCTTCAGAAACTCCAAACATACTGTCATCATTCAACTCTAGTTGGGACCTGTTGGTTGGGCTTTGCATGTGTGTGCGACCTTGCCACTGGTGACTTTTCTAGTCATCTGAGCAATGTGTACTAATGGATGAATGTTCCGTTCGTAATGGCATTTAACATCGTTAGTGCAGAGAGCGCCTCTGTTGAGTTTTGTCTTGAAGAGGCGCTATATATCGTTAGTGCAGAGAGTGCCTCTGATGAGTTTTGTCTTGAAGAGGTGCTATATATCGTTAGTGCAGAGAGCGCCTCTGATGAGTTTTGTCTTGAAGAGGCGCTATACAAATTTGAAATTACAATTACAGTAATTCGAAATATCTTCACTTGTCATATCGTAATGCTTTGCTTCATTTTCTGTGGCAAGCCAAGTTGTCTTTGTTCTTAAAGGCCCTATATAAATGCTTGTAATAGATACATGCTTGGATACTCAAATGGGAATGGGGTGTGAACCCCAACTTGTGCAGTGAGATCATGAGATTCATGTAAATGGACCATTCTCCTGTTGCATCAACCTGATGTTCGATGTTTTTGCTTTGTTCAACTTAGGTGAAAGTTCGTGTTTTACGTGGGCACAAAGATACAGTTAAAAGTTGCCAGTTTTGTGTTGGTGCCTCGAAGATTCTCACAGCGTCACATGATCAGACGATTCTGTTGTGGGATGTTGCAAGCGGTGAAGCCGTCAAAAAATACGAAAGACATTCAGCTTTTGCTAGTCAAGCGAAAGCTAACAGCGATGGAACAAAGTAAATAAGTATATCAGGACTCTTTCTAATCAAGTAATAATCCTCAGTATAGTTGAAGTAATTTGGTTTTGTTCTGATTTATTTCTTTCCATTTGTACCGCAGTTATTTGGCATCACAGAAAATGGTGTCTCTTTTAGATTCAGGCTCTGATTGTTCGTAAAGCAGGTCTCTGATAGTTTACAGTATTGTATTATATTGTATCATGTTATACCATCAGTGTTGTTCAAAGTACTGTAAAAGTAAACCTGACTTTAAGTACTTAAGTATATGTAAAACTACCCTGGTACTCACCAGTGATTTAGCTAAAGTAAAAGTAATAAAGTATTTTTCAAATTATCGTTCTTAGGTAAAAGTGAAAGTACTGAGTTTATGATGAATATCACCTCTGTTGCAATTTAAGCATTATCATTTATTGCAAAAGAATTTTACTGCTCTAGTTCACTCCATTTATTTATTCACATCTGCACTTAGCATACTAGAGTTATGGGTAACAAACTTTTAATTTGTAACCAAGTAAAAGTACAGCAGAATAGGCAAAATGTTACTTCTTTACAAATAAAGGTGTTTCTATTTTTAATATTTCCTTACAAGTAAAGTTGTTTCTGATTTTAATATTTCCTTACAAGTAAAGTTGTTTCTGTTTTTAATACTTCTTTACGAATAAAAATACTAAAAGTTTACTCGAGTACAGCAACATGTTATTTTTACTTAGTTGTTGATCAACAATGCATACCGTGCTGATGATATCTTTGTAACACCTCTTACAGAAACTACTCCAAAGTGATTTGCTTTCTTTTTCTATGCTTCGAAGTGATGTTTTGAAACCAGAAGAAATTTTATTATTTAATTAGTATTACCTGTTTTACCGTGTGCTGTTAATAAATAATGAACAGGTAGTAACTTGTTCCATTTCTTTCTTTCCTGACAGATTTATCTCTACAGGATGGGACAAAAAAGTTATGCTTTGGGATACAGAAACTGGTCAAGTTCTTGTGAGTTATAGATTTTTATAAGTCTGCTGTTTGCATTGTTAGCAGCGCAGTTACTGAATTTGTTACATTATTTGAATTGTTAAAATTTTCTCATATTTCTTGTTTCTAACAAAAATGTTTTTAATCATTACCCTTTTTTGGGCATTTTCCTTAAGTTTTCCTGGCTTTTTCCTGATTTTCTTGACTTCATGCTCTCTTTTCACTAGAATTCTCATTTTTCGTTTGTTATCATTCACACTTTTTCAGTGGATTTTTGCTGTAATCTGGTTTTGCTAATTTACTTCCTCTACCAGAATTCTTGTGGTAATTTCTTACTTAAAGCAAATTCTGTGAACAACCTTCACCCAAACTAGTTTGGGGAGCCAACTCAGTGGTGTAACCCCCATAAATCAAATGGGGCATTGCCAGATTAAGCCCTCTGGATCTGCCCTTGAGTGATCTATGGATTGGCATAATAGTGATAATGATGATAAATGTACACACAGTTGTAAAGTATTTTCTTTTTTTCTGGTGCAGTGGTCTGGAGACCATGGTGGCATAGTCACTTGTGGTAATTGGTCGCATGACGATAAATTCATAGTGACCGGATCTGACCTTGAGATGGCAGTTCGCTTTTGGGACAGCCAGACTGGTGCCCTTGTACAAACCATCAAAGGTGAGTTCCGTTCAGCCATGACACTTAAAGAGTTTTCAGCAAAATATCTTCCTGCTCCTCATATGTAAGTGTGAGGTATGGTAACTGCTCAGTTATTGCAGCTTCAACAGCAGTCTTACTAGTCTAGATAGCTACATTGGTTGAAGCTTACGTCAAGGCCTCTCTGTGAGTGAAGATGCCGGTTCGCATACCATTCGTGGCTTATATCAGAGATTTGAATCTCAGGCTAGCATGTTCCAGAAATGGGGAACTTAAATGGCATGGCACCCATTCAAATGGGCAGCAGTGGTGAAGAATCTGACCTGATAAATTCATTTAAAAATGAACTGGGCCATGGCCAAACAGCCGCTATAGAAAGACGTGTGCATTTACTGTTGGGAATGCATAAGTAACTTACATACTACTGTTGATGTTGGTACACGTTTGGAAACCTGCGTTCCGTTCTGTGTATTTTGTTCCTGTGTGACAGATATCCTAATTCTCTGCCCGTCTTTTTATCATGTTTGCATAAATGCAGAGAGATTATTGAAGAGTTTTGTGACTGTCTAATGTCTTCTTCAGCAGTATGTAATCAAAAATTGTAATGTAATCAAAAATTTATAAAGCGCCCCTTCGAGGTAAACTCCTCAGAGGCGCTTCCGGCCCTACAACCCAGAAGCACTGGGAAATAATAAGGTCTTCAAACGCTTGCGGAAAAGAGGGGGAGATAGACTAAGAAATTCCTGGCGTAGGCCATTAGGAAGCCCATTCCAAAAAGCGGGACCAACTACAGCAAAACTTCTGCTCTGGGCCGTAGCTGTTCAGACCGATGGGACAAGCAAGTCACCCCGTACCACCGAACGAAGTAGTCTACGGCCCAGAATGGAGGAGGCCAAAACACAGAGCTCCCTTAGATAAGATGGGGCGCAATTGAGTTTCTTTATCCTCTATCAAAAGGGTAATCTTTTATTGCTTAATTACATCGGTTATGATGGATGAATTGTAAAATTGCTAAAGAGACGTGTAATTTTATGCTTTCCCTATAGTCTGCATAAATAAGTTTATAACAACATATATTTTTACTTGCATATATTTATATGTCTGTATGTTTCTAACCATTAATGTACTTGAACATATTTGTATTTGGTTCAACAGGTTTGCACAAAAGCACGCTAACCAATGCCTACTTTTCCTACAATGATGACAAGATCTTCACCTCCTCAATGGACTATTTGTCCAAAGTCTGGGATCTGAAGTCTAAAATAAACACAGTAACACTCAAGTGAGTCATAGTTCCAAGCGCTATAACAAAAAGATATACTCTGGTATGTGGTTTTTATTATTTTATTATTTGGTATATGTGTTTTTTATTATTAACTGTGGAATAGTTCATAATTTGTTAATGGTAAAAATTGATATCATCAGTAACTATTTGCATTGGTAGGACCTAACTGCTCAAACCAGTGTACATTTACATTATGTTACAGTTATAGGGAGTGCCTGTGATTAGTTTTCCTTGAAAAGGTGCTATATAAATTTAAAATTACAATTGCATTGCATTTTTGCGAACATTAATGAAATACCTTTTCCCATGTAACTGACAGCCTTTGTACAGTACATACTTCTGAGAGGTTCTTTAAGGGTGCTGTGTTAGGATTAAATTACTTGTATGGATTACTAGCATAGGGGTACAATGTACAATAGGATCTATCCTGTAAAGGAATATTCAGTCTGCTCGGCTGTAGAGTGAATCAGTCGTGAAACAAATACACTGGAACCTTTTTATTACGATGGGTTTTTGAGATATGTTTGTTATCTTTTTATAACCAGGAAGTGTTATAGTTCTTTTGTGAGGTAAATTATGTAAATACTCAGGTGCATTCAGATACAGTGATGTTACCTTCTCAAAGGGAGATAAAATGGTGAATGTTGGGAATGGTCGATGGTCCTTGGGCCATGTGGATGGCTGAGAAGTAGGTGAATTATTCACTTGATTAACTGCTGCTGTTACTGAGTCACCTCTCCCTCTCCATCTCCCTACCCCTCTCCCTATTCCTCTTTCTCTGGCGTTGTCGCAGGACTCAGCGACTGCAGTGAGATCGGAAATTGTTTTTATTTGGAAATAAGTTGAAAGTTGGACAGGACTGCATAGTACTAGTGCCTTCATACTTTCTTTTTCATACTTTAGAAATCCAAACTGATTTAAATTGATTCAGATTTAAATTTGTGATGTGAGAAAGACGTGTGCTGCTGAAATTCGAAGGATGTCACGTGTTGAAGATAGAAAACATTTTCAGCTTAATTTCAAGGAATTGTTTATTAAGGCTTTATTTTATTTATGGTTCGAATACCTTCTTCGATTGATGTAGGGGACACACTAACGTTGTATCAGATGCCAGTTGTACAAACAACGAACGAAGGTTGGCAACGGTTTCGTGGGACAAATCCATTCGACTTTGGGACATTTCCACTGGAGAATATCGGTTAGAAACCCAGCTTTATATTCAAGCAGATTGAATTTCTTTTACAGGGATAATCTTTTATTACTTAATCACATTAGTTATGATGGATGAATTGTAAAATTGTAAGTGGATCAATTGCTAAAAAGACGTATAATTTCATGCTTTACCTATAATCTGCATAAATAAGTTTATAACAACATGTGTTTTTACTTGCATACGTTTATATGTCTGTTTTTTATACGTAGATTTTTGTATATCGAAATTTATATAGCATCTTTTAAGAACCACTTAGAAGTGAGCAACCATAAATAGAAATGTAAGACACTGTTACTCATAAAAAACCGTTTGTGTATATAAAAAAACTGACAACACCTACTTAAAAGAATTACTAAGAAGTACCAACATCTGTTATTTGCATACACATTTTACAGTAAAATATAACACTGGAAGAACCAACAGATGTAGTTTTGCAGTTTTCAGTATAAAGTGCTTTACAGTTGTTGACAATCTTGTCTGTTGGTGATTATACGGCGCATATTTTGAATGTGATATGCTATGTAGAGTTTCGGTCCTGTGGCTGTTTTAGAAAGTCTGGTTTAATGGTGATTAGATGAGTTCAGTGTCTGACTGATGGCTGTTGCTGTCAGACAGTGGTGTCTGGTTAACAGTGTGATGTTTTCTTAGGACAGGCGGCATGACACTGTGTTCATAAATTACTGTTAATCATCTAATCATCGTAATTAAGAGTTCAAATTTGTGTAATGTGACCTTAGGTCAAAAGGTTGTTCGCTGCTGCAGAAAGCACATGAGGGCTCAATCAGTTCCTGTGATTTCTCAGCAGATGGTCTGTCACATGGTTCTTTATTCTAATTTTAAAGTTTATTTCCTTCTTTTGGTCACGATCATCTTATCATCGTTGTCATGATCATCATTGTCATCATCGTCGTCATCATCATCATCGTTGTCGTCGTTATCATCATGAATATCGTTGTCGTCATCATCGTAGTCATCATCATGGTTGTCGTCGTCATCATTTTCCTTATCATCATCATCATCATCATCACTGTAAAAGTTTAGTCCAATGATTATGTAAGTGTCTTAGTGACGTTATCTAGAATACTCTACGGGTTTCATTAATATTTAATCTCATTCATTTAATTAATATTTAATCTCATTCATTTAATTAATATTTAATCTCAGTGTAGTTTCATCTAATTTCTTTAAAGGTTTTTTATTATCTGTAATGCTTGGACCAAGCATTAAAAGAGTTATTTTTGTTCTTCGTGGCAGGGTCGTTGCTGGTAACAGGCGGATATGATCAGCAGGTTTTAGTTTGGGACATGCAAAACATGGTCCAGAAACTTAGGCTTCAGGTTTGTTTTTTGGCTTTGCTGAAGTCATTTCATTGATCGAGAGCAGTTTAGGAAATATACCAAGAGTCAAGGGGTGTAAATTGATCATTATCGATCGTTACTTCATTATTTTGTCGAAATTTGTTTTAATCACGTGAAACGTCTTCAGTCTGTTTAGTTATAGAAAATTTGACAATTTCATGAATCAAGGGTTCACAAGAAACCAGTCTATTGCTTTTTTCTTATATTTATATCTTTTAATAGACATGAAAAATGCTGTAATGTATTATCTACATGTGGTAATTGCAGAATCATGTAAGTTAACTTTGAAATTGCCCTTAATTCAGTTCATGTATGTGTGTGTGTCTGTGTGTGTGTGTGTCTGTCTGTCTTCCTGCCTGTATGTCTACCTGTCTGTCTGTCTGTCTGCCTGCCTGTCTGTCTGTCTGTCTATCTGTCTGCTTGTCTGTGTATCCATCTAGTTATTGCTTACCGGTACTGCTGTGTTCCTATGCCAGGGTCACCTGAGTTGGGTGGAGGATGTTAGCTTTAGTCCAGACCAGAAATGGATTTTATCCTGTGGAAAGGTAAACAACAGTTTCATGTCTGCTGGAGTTACTTACTTACTTTGCTGCTTTTTATTTACCTGGTTGCTAAAAGACACCATTTAAAGTTTAGCTACTGGCATGTTTAAAGGTGCTAGTATTATTGTAATTATTATTGTTGTTATTATTATTATTATTATTATTATTATTATTGTTATTATTATTATTATTATTACTATTATTGCATTTATTATGTGCACAAAGTCAGTAAATCTGAATTTGAGGTTCGAAGCAATTATAAGTGAAGGACTTATTCAAGGTCCCTATACAGTAACCGTCTAAGGGGAGGTTCGAACCCGTACTCTCCGTGTTACAAACTGACCACTCTTTCCAATCAGTTACCATACCCCTATACAAAATTTACTTATAGCATAGGTAGTATTTGCAATCTGCATACATTGGAGGGTGCTTATTACCGTATTTATGTTAAGAGATCTATGCTACCTGTAAGAACTTGGTTTTGCTAGGACTGCAGTATTTCAAAGAAGCCTTAAAGCTATTTGCTTTTTAATTGGACAGGATGCAACTGTAAGGCTGTGGAATATAGAGAACGCTGAAAACATCACGATGGTTAAGGAAACGAATAAAAGCAATAGCTCACGACTGCAGAGTGTGAGTTGTAACTAGCAAAAACGTAACAGAGATGTAAATTGTAAATATCTGATGATGATGATGATGATGATGATGATGATGATGATGATGATGATGATGACAGTGATGTTGGTGGCACTGGTGGCTGAGGTAGCGGAGTGTAGACAAGGAGGAAAAGAGTTTTAACAATGAACTTGATGTGGATAACAGCAATAATGATGACAACATCGTTGTATAACATCATCATTATCGTCATCATCGTCAACATCATCATCATCATCAGCATCATCATTACAGATATCATCATTATCATCATCATCATCATCATGACAAATATCGTCATCATAATCATCAAAATCGTCATTGTCATCATCATCTGTCATCATCATCGTCATCATCGTCATAACAAATATCATGATCGTAATCATGATCGTCATCATTGTCATCATCATAATCCTCATCATCTTAATGAAAAGCTAATAAATTCATTGTTGGACATGACAAGCAGATGAGCCATAGGCATTTGACATCCAGCTGTGCTGCTTCGTTCAACATCCTGCTCTACGATTTAAAAAGACTAATTTTTGGCATAAAACCTTTGAGACGGAAGTAGGAAGTGCACAGAGACCCAAACCATGTACTCAGCCATAACTGTGAAGAACTTTTGTGCTTATGGGAGGCTCTTAAGAGATCATTATATGAATTTATGTGATTATGAGAGGTTCCTAAGAGATCATTATACATACATACATTAACACAAGCGTACAAACATATATACATGTATATGCACACATGCATACAAACACATACATCCATACATACATACATACAAACATACATACAAGCAAACAGATACATGCTTGGTGGCTGAGGAAGCATGCTTGTATGTTTGCTTGTATGCATGTTTGTATGTATGCATTTGTGTTTGTATGTATGTATGTATGTATATGTGTATGTATGTATGTATATGTGTATGTATGTATGTATGTATATGTGTATGTATATGTGTATGTATATGTGTATGTATGTATGTGTATGTGTGTATGTATGTATGTATGTATGTATGTATGTATATGTGTATGTGTGTATGTATGTATGTATGTATGTATGTATGTATGTATGTATGTAGGTGCTTGTCACATGTGTTTCAGAAATATCAAATGAGTTCTGTTGGATTCTGTGTTTGTTTGTAGTGCGTTCAGTGCAGCAAACCCTTTTCCGCTGCCAAAAGTGAGTTGCTGCTTGAAAACAAACTTTGTGTCTTCTGTCGGTTGCAGTCGTCAAACAAACAACCAACGGAAACCCAGAACATGGACTCCTCAGTTCATGATGATCTCTGAAACTGCAGCTTTATTTCTCTGATTACTAAACAGTCCACCTCTGTCTGTCTGTCTGTCTGTCTGACTGTCTGTGTGTCTGTGTGTGTGTGTGTCTGTCTGTCTGTCTGTACATTTTATGACATCTGCAGTACATGTTCTTCAATCATTTGCTGTATCCCCAGATACGTATTTATTACCCACTTGGTTCGTTGAGGTTACAGCCTCGGAGATTACATACCTATGACAGTTTCTTAGACTGTGATTAATATGTAATATATATATTTACATATTTATATATATCTTTAGTAAGTTAGCCATAGCACCTTGTGGGGTGGCATGAAGGTGAATGGACTACTGGGTCCGCGTGATCAATATATCATGTAAATATATGCTAATTTTAGCCAGGAGTGCATGTCCGTATCTGTTGATGGTCAAGTTACTTGTGGCTACGGTTGTGTCATTTACTCGTTCTGTTACAGGTTTCAGTGTCACGATTTCTGTGTCATGTGCATCTAGCATTGGGCCTATATTGTTACGGTTTGAGTTGTAATGTTTGCCATCCAATTCAGATGAGGCATTTTCATTCCGCTGTTTGACCATTTACGACGATTAGATCATTTTCCCACGATTAGATCATTTTTCCAAATAACAGATTGTAAAATAGGCTGGCAATAGCATGACTAACACAGCATACTTTGATCTCTAGTCTATGGTGTGAGTTTAATTTCCGCTGGTATGGATGGAATCAGAACACGTGGTCTGCTGTTACTTGGAACATGGTTCGGGCAATCAGTTTCGTCATCATCTTCATCACCAGCATCAGAATTATCATCACAGATATCATCATCATCATGATCATCTCAAATATCATCATCGTCTGTCGTCATCATCAGCTTATCAGCACGAACATCAATTGTCATCATCGTTGTCATCATGATCATCATCGTCGTTATCATCATAGTCATCGTCGTAATCATAATCTTCATCGACGAAAGGAAGCACTAATAAATTCATTCGTTTCGATGTGAAACATGAGCGAGCAAACGCCTGCGCCCAGGTTAATCTGTTGATAAAGGGACAACCCTATGGATCATCTTCGTGCCCCCCCCCCCGCCATTGAAGGTTAAATTTATTACCATCATACGAAAATTGCCTTTTTATCGGCAATTGTGATCTGTTTCGTATTCTCTGTTCGAGATCTGCCCCGTGATCAAATTGTGTGTCATGCGCTTTGACATATTATTATAGCTCCCGTTTAATCGAACTACTTCCAAAGATCCTGTGCTTTGCTCGGCTTTAAACTTGTTATCGTCTGCTTGACTTGATCCACATCGACGGGGCGTCAACTCGACGTCAAGCCCCAACCATAGTCGCATCAGAGAGCATTTGTGACGTGCGGGCCTCACACATGACATAACCTTACACACATACATACATACGCACATGCATACATACACAGATACATACATACATAGATACATACATAGATACTTAATACATACATACGTAGATACATACATAGATACATACATACGTAACTACATATATGCATGGATACATAGATACATAGATGCATACATACATACATACAGATACATACATAGATACATACATAGATACATACATACGTAATTACATACATATATGCATAGATACATACATACATAGATGCATACATACATACATACATAGGCCCTAAATGTGTACATTTTAGGCTTAATTTTCGAGGGGTACAGGGTACCCGTACCCTTTTTTGGACTAGGGTACGTTTCGTACCCCCTACTTTTTCATACCGCGAATTAACAATACGCATTCAGTTTAGTATGAGATTGGCATTCTCAGATGACTTGATACTCTTTGTCAAACAATAATTATGTAAGAGAGGAGGGTAAGAAACTGGTACCCCATACTTTCCAAAGTTATGCCTCTGATGCATACATACATACAAATATATTGATACATAGATACATACATACATACCTTCATACAAAAATGCATACATAAATACATATATAACCAAGTTGTGGGGTAGATACATACATACAGTAAATACATATACGTACATGCATACATACATAGATAAATAATACATAAATGCATGCATACATACATACACATACATACATACATAACTAAATACATACATACATAAATGCATACGTACATACATACATACATACGTATAGGCCTCCATATATGGGCCTACGAACGTGTACGTACAAACGATTGTCGTGAGAGATCCGGGAGACGAGTTCGTGAGAGATAGGGCTATAATCACCATGTGTTGCGACGAACACTTAGCTGAACACTCGAAATTCCAGGCTCAGTGCTCGACTGGGCCACTCAAGCTAATGAGGCCTAACAAACAATTACGATTGTTGGCCTAAACAAGGTCGGCGTATGTTGTGGTTGCTAGGGGAGATGGCGATTTTTGGTTGGAAACAGCGGGGGAACCCGAAAGGTGAGGGCAAAATTAATAATTATTAGTGTCGAGAAAATGTATCCTAGAGATGGAATCAAGTGAACCAATGAAAGGAGGCGAAGCTAAATTTCTGAGTGGACGTTAGTTGGCAAAAGTCATTTGTATGAGCACTAACCGCGCTTGATATGCTTAAATGAACTTCATTGTAGTTGCCAGCCATATGAACATATGTCAAATGAACAACGTCAAGCGCGTGGAAGTTACGCAGTCACCAGATATATGTAATCGTAATCATGAACTCGAGATTTCTACAGCGCCCAAAGAAAGCTAAGTCGCGGGAACCAGCTTATTCACAAGTGCTCAGTCAAAACAAAATCTATAGGCAAGAAAAGTTCGTTTCCAGGTCGAGATCCAAGAGTCAGGCAGGCAGGCAAGCAGTCAGGCGGCTATGATGGGTGGTATTTGGAATTGGATCTGCGGGATAGATAACGGGAAGAATAAGAATCAGGATATGATTTAACCAGAATAGTATGCATGCATCTGGGGCTACTTGTACAACGTCGTCGGTAACCTTTAGAAGTTGCCCCACACTAGTCTAACTGATGAACATTGGGGTTCGTAATGAACCCCGTATAGGCGAATGATGCTTGCGTTACTGGAACCTTATATAAGCCGCTTATATTGACGATGGTTATTTGCTGACAATGTTCAGTGCTGCGCCGTGTAACAGTTTTGATGTAGAGTGGAGACAGACCCGAGAAGATAGACTTAAGTAGGCCTACTACAATTTGGGAGTTGAGTAGGCCTATCTGCACGTATGTCCGCACTGTTCACGCAGAGGCCGACAAGGGTAAAGTGTCTAACACAGCAGTCAGGTGATTAAAAGTACCCCTCCCCGTTAAAGATAAGGGATTTCCTCAAAACTAGTTAAGGATGCAGGAAGTGGGATAGATGCACGGAAATCTGGGGTGTCTGAGCGGGGTTCGTTTTACGTTTATCTGCACTACAGTTTACTCTGGATGGATGGTGAACACACGGTCTAGGGCTGAAGAGATGGGGATTACGGCGAACGGGCACAATTACTTATTTGTGTAATTATCATTTGCATAATTGGAGACGAGCAGTAGTTGATTATGAGCCTGTAGTTCACATCCTATTTCCACAGAAGTAATTGTCATATAGGCGTATTACGACAAATAGGCCTACAATCAAGAGTAGGCCTGTACATGCATTATTTCTTTGTGCAGTGTGAACAGGTCGGCGTACAGTTTTTGTGTAGATGTGTACATTTACAGTTTCGAAGGAGAATTGGACGCACCGCACAAGCATTTGAAGAAATGACTGCGATGTAAATGTAAATGTGCACGTTTTCTATAGCGGCCTCGACCCTGCTCGTTATTCAGTGAATTGATCGGGTGAGGTCCTTCACTACAGCCCCCCGTTTGATTGGGCGCCACGCCATGTAAGATCTCCGTATACACAGCAGAGAAGTAACAAAGAAAACAAAGTCAGGACTATGTGAGACGATGATGCAACCCATTTTTCTATGTGTATCGGAATGCTGGAAGACGAGAAAGCTAGATGAGAAAAGAATCCTCACAACCGAAAATGATTTGGCTACGGAATTTTGAAGGAATCTGTAGATTGAAAAAAAAACGGAAATAAAGAAATAAGTTAGTCTTCTGATGTGCTAACAACTCTGTTAAAACAAAGTTGTTCAGCAGACTCCGATATTTTGGTCAAGTGGGAAATATTCCTACTGACCGAATCTAACAAGATGCATCACGTGCAAGACGCTAAGGAAACAGAAGCAAAAGAAGACCACGACCACGCTGGATAGACTGTATAAACGAAGACATAAAAAGAATTGGACTAAAAATGAAAAAACCACTGGTTTTGAAAAAATTACTGAAAGAATGGTGATCATTCATTCACACCCATCGCTCCCACGCTTCTGGCGTTAAGAGCAGATGGTGATGATGATGATGATGGTGGTGGTGGTGCTGCTGGTGGTGGTGGTGGTGATAATAATGATGACGACGATGATGATGATGATGACGATGATGGTGGTGGTGGTGATAATGATGATGATGATGATGACGACGACGACAATGATGATGATGATGATGATGATGATGATTGTGATGATGATAATGGTGATGGCGGTGATGATGATGGTGAAGTATGGGTGGTGGTGATGATGATGATAATGTTGATGATGATGATGATGGTGGTGATGGTGAAAGTGATGGTGATGGTGCATACAAATATGCACCATACATATACTTAAACTAACAGCAGGGTAGAATTTGTTAAATTTTGGCTGGAATTCGAAGTATGGAAAATCACAGCAGGTTTCACTGCGCCATGCAAGCGCCCGCTGTATTTTGCATGCGTATAAGATTAAAGAGGCCTGGACATAGGTACAAAGTTATAACCTATACAAAATACAAATACAACTGGATTTGATGATACTGCCCTCTTTCCAAAGCTCAAAAGTGCACACTCGACCATACGACAGTTATTTATGGTATTAGACGGTCTAAATAAAATATAGGCTAATATTTACACACATATATGTATATTTATATTCATAAATGAGGAAAAATCTGAAAACGACAGATTTTCAATAAGAAATCATTTAAGTTTTTGGAGAGAGGTGACACAATGTTCCCCATCTAATACGCACTATCAGGTGGGGCATGCTTGAAGCACTTGTAAGTAGATGTCTGGAAAAGGCGCTACACAAACTGTGTATTATATTACACTACGCCTAGGAGCATCGTGCATTTAATTCTGTTCCTCTCTAGGCCAATAGTCTGACGTCTGAGGCGCAGCTGCAAAAATTAGTTAAGCAATTGAGACTCGTCTGTTTCAACTTGTTCCTGCACTGTAGCGTGGCTTCTGATTTCTCTGACCTGACCTATTTCGACCCGATTTCTCCAACGGATTACGAGTTTTGACTACAGTTTCTGACTATAGTTTTTGTACTACAGTTTTTTGACTATGGCTTGAAGCGACATCAATTCATCCCTTGTGCATAATGAGGATCACGTGTGAATTAGGTAGCCTTGCTGCAGTGCCTTTGTGAGTTACCTAAAAGGCGCTATACAAGTTTAGTGACACATACATACATTCATACATGCATTCAATCATATATACATACATACATACATACATTCATACATACATACATACATACATACATACATTCATACATACATATATACATACATACATACATTCATACATACATACATGATAACGGCGCTACAGAAGTCTTTAGATTAGATTAGATAGGCCATAGACCAATTGCGTTCCAAACTGGACGTTAGAATCACGTGTCCCACAAACAGAAGCAGCAATACTAAAAACCATTAGTCTTTATATGCCTATATATATGGGTCATACTTTATAGCCGTAAAATCCTGACTAGTTAGCCTAAACGCATGCGTTTTCAAAGTTTCCAAATCGGCCTATGTCTATGATAGACGAAACTGGCTAACACCAGGAAGTGATTTTCCCTTTTAAGCTGTTTGCCTTGCGTAGACCCATAGGTCTAAGTTTAGGCTTACGTAAACAGCGTGCCAAATATGACTCGATGAGCGCAGATATATTGCATAGGTCTAGATATGTTGACCCTAATGGCCTGTGTTGATTCAGACCTGGCCTATGCTGTTGTGCCATTACCGGCTCATCGTTTACCATAATTGTGCGGTGACTTCGTGCTGCGTGAGAAAAACTGACTGTGAATTTCAAAATAGTGACCAGTCAGGCTGCCTGAGAAGCGATAATATCGTAGGCCTTTAGGCCTATTTCAGTTAGAGACTTATTTAGCCTTACGTACACACACCGCGGATTTCCCTGCAGACTGAAAAGACTTCGTTGGTGTCGTGTTCTGGGATTATGTACATGTAAATGTAAATTTGCGAAATATCTCAGCGCCAAACAAAAGCCGCGTCGGGAAGACTAGCTTACTTACCGACGCCAAATCAAATCAAATCAAATTAGCAAGAGCCAGGTTGTCTGGTCATTTTTGGTGTCGGGTCATAGGACTATAACCTATCTGGGTCGGACAAAGTTTCTGTTGTTACAGGCCGTTAAGGTCCTGAAAGTGTTATCTTCATGAACGATCGTTGAGGAGGATTTACTTACGACTGCAAATAACACTATCACCATGGAGGAACAAACTTCGAATAACACCAATGGTACGTGTACTTTTTTTATCTAGGCACTTACGTAGCGCCGTTTAAAACCCGCTATCTATAAGATTTCTAGGCTGAGCGATAGTATAATGGCTAGTGTGCTAATCTAGGGTCTAGATGTTCAAGAGTCAGCTTCACTGGCGCCCCTAGCGAACTCAGGTATAAAATGAGTACACTGACTGTATGTGGTCAGTGGGAAGATCAGCCGGCGAGAGAGTGGGCTGGCACCCGCCCCCTTATGCCGAGGCCAAGTAATTCAAGTCGCTAACACTTGTACCATGACTGCCTCTCGGTGCCAGCTTTAGGGTTTTCTCGTCTTCTTCGCCGTCGTCACAAAGAATGGGTAATCGTATGGTAAACTCTGGATTTCTTTAGCGCCAAAAGAGCTTATAGAGCAGACGTGGGAAAACTACGGCCCGGGGACCGGATCCAGCCGTCACGCGAGTTTTTTACGGCCCCCTGAAAAAACCAGAGCGACTAGTACAATCTTTCCAGATTTTGGGAAGCTTGTTAAAACATGTTCTCAGCTGCATATGTCTCACTAACAATGGCCAAAAGTTACATTTTTTCATTTAATGTTATTGTATTAAACTTGCCTGGTTATCAGTTCATTAGTTATAGCAGTTTCTTCATGTTTGACGATTAATGAGTTTCCAAATTTTTTACCCCGGTCCCCCGAAAAGTTTTTGAGCTTCTAGTGGCCCTATGTTCAAAAAGTTTGCCCGCCCCTGTTATAGAGGGATCTCTATAGAGATAAATATGTAAAAGTAACAGACTTGTTTAAGCGCCTCCATAGACGCTAATCACAAGCGTGATTCAAGGTCAAAACATTATTTGGCTGATATGTTAAAACGATCAAAAGAACCTGACAACAGGACGTATTTTTAGCATAAGGCCACAGATTAAATTAGCCGCTGAGATCCGTTCATGCAAATCTGTGGTATGCTATGCAGCCCCGGGGTCCCAAACAACTCTCGCCACCTATAGGGTCTGCTAGCTTCATGTATCGTAATCGTAATCTCGAGATTTCTACAGCACCCAACGAAAGCTAAGTCGCGGGAACCAGCTTATTCACAGGTGCTCAGTCGAAATAAAATTTATGGGCAAAAGGGTTCGGTTCCAGGTCAAGATCCAGGAGTGAGGCAGTCAGACGGCTACGGTGGATGGTGTTTGAAATTGAAGCGAGAAGAGAGATTAGGGGAAGAGAAAGAATGTATGTTCCTGGTAGGTTCTAAGTAGGCTTTAGGCCTACTCTAATTAGGCCTATATCCTACTGTGTGCGATTAACGAGCCATATGGAGCCACACAGACTGAGCCTTACAATTCTGAGTGATTCTGAGAACCTTCAATTAGCATAGACTCTGGCCATGCCCTGACTAGGGTAATGAGCACACATGGTCTCATCCTTGAACCATACGGCGTATTAATCTGGGCATTTTATAGCGCCGATCTTCCGATGTGTGCGTCACGGTGGTCCATCGGTAACGCGTTTGGTCAATGATCCTGCGGTTGCAGATTCGACTCCGTGTAACGACCCTGGGCAAGTTGTTTGCGCACACCGTACTTCTGTCATCAAGCAGTAGAATTTGGTGCCAGTGTAAGCTGGGAAGTAAACGGCAAGTCCTGCGATGCACTGGCCCCGTGTCCAGGACCTTGAGATTCGTCCATTGCCGACTGAAGGGCCTAAAGAAAAGGTGATGAGCGCCTCCCCTTCTTTTCATTTGTGGGATATGGAATACTTTACTGTGTTCATATAGCTTAAATACATCACACTTTGGTCACACATAGATCTATAGTATAGGGCACTGGAACAACAGCGTAATGATGTAACAGGATAAAGAAGTAATATTGTAACAGAGTAATCGGATAATGGAGTAGGCCTAATAGCGTAATGATGTAACAGGATAAAGAAGTAATATTGTAACGCAGTAATCGGATAATGGAGTTGGCCTAATAGCGTAATGATGTAACAGGATAAAGAAGTAATATTGTAACGCAGTAATCGGATAATGCAGTAGGCCTAATAGGGTAATGATGTAACAGGATAAAGAAGTAATATTGTACCGCAGTAATCGGATAATGGAGTAGGCCTAATAGGGTAATGATGTAACAGGATAAAGAAGTAATATTGTAACGGAGTAATCGGATAATGGAGTAGGCCTAATAGCGTAATGATGTAACAGGATAAAGAAGTAATATTGTAACGCAGTAATCGGATAATGCAGTAGGCCTAATAGGGTAATGATGTAACAGGATAAAGAAGTAATATTGTACCGCAGTAATCGGATAATGGAGTAGGCCTAATAGCGTAATGATGTAACAGGATAAAGAAGTAATATTGTAACGGAGTAATCGGATAATGGAGTAGGCCTAATAGCGTAATGATGTAACAGGATAAAGAAGTAATATTGTAACGGAGTAATCGGATAATGCAGTAGGCCTAATAGCGTAATGATGTAACAGGATAAAGAAGTAATATTGTAACGGAGTAATCGGATAATGGAGTAGGCCTAATAGCGTAATGATGTAACAGGATAAAAAAGTAATATTGTAACGCAGTAATCGGATAATGGAGTTGGCCTAATAGCGTAATGATGTAACAGGATAAAGAAGTAATATTGTAACGCAGTAATCGGATAATGCAGTAGGCCTAATAGGGTAATGATGTAACAGGATAAAGAAGTAATATTGTACCGCAGTAATCGGATAATGGAGTAGGCCTAATAGGGTAATGATGTAACAGGATAAAGAAGTAATATTGTAACGGAGTAATCGGATAATGGAGTAGGCCTAATAGCGTAATGATGTAACAGGATAAAGAAGTAATATTGTAACGCAGTAATCGGATAATGCAGTAGGCCTAATAGGGTAATGATGTAACAGGATAAAGAAGTAATATTGTACCGCAGTAATCGGATAATGGAGTAGGCCTAATAGCGTAATGATGTAACAGGATAAAGAAGTAATATTGTAACGGAGTAATCGGATAATGCAGTAGGCCTAATAGCGTAATGATGTAACAGGATAAAGAAGTAATATTGTAACGGAGTAATCGGATAATGCAGTAGGCCTAATAGCGTAATGATGTAACAGGATAAAGAAGTAATATTGTAACGGAGTAATCGGATAATGCAGTAGGCCTAATAGCGTAATGATGTGACAGGATAAAGAAGTAATATTGTAACGGAGTAATCGGATAATGGAGTAGGCCTAATAGCGTAATGATGTAACAGGATAAAGAAGTAATATTGTAACGGAGTAATCGGATAATGGAGTAGGCCTAATAGCGTAATGATGTAACAGGATAAAGAAGTAATATTGTAACGGAGTAATCGGATAATGGAGTAGGCCTAATAGCGTAATGATGTGACAGGATAAAGAAGTAATATTGTAACGGAGTAATCGGATAATGGAGTAGGCCTAATAGCGTAATGATGTAACAGGATAAATAAGTAATATTGTAACGCAGTAATCGGATAATGGAGTAGGCCTAATAGCGTAATGATGTAACAGGATAAAGAAGTAATATTGTAACGGAGTAATCGGATTATGGAGTAGGCCTAATAGGGTAATGATGTAACAGGATAAAGAAGTAATATTGTAACGCAGTAATCGGATAATGGAGTAGGCCTAATAGCGTAATGATGTAACAGGATAAAGAAGTAATATTGTAACGGATAATGGAGTAGGCATAATAGGGTAATGGCGCAGCAGGATAGTGGGGTAGTTGGGTCAGTCATGGAGCAATAGGGTAATGAAAAATGGAGTAATAGTGTTGAGCAAAACGCGTTAACATAGCCTCACCTCTGCACATGAGACTTAAGTATGCAGTGTATGAAACTGAAAATTTATACAGCGCCTTTTCCGGACTTATGGTGGGAGTTATTTAACTAAATCATATTGAACATTCGAGGAAATTTCTCGGTGTTCAGACGCTCGCAGTTGGGAGGCGTGCGTCATCTGCCGTTGCGCTGGATTCGCCAGTGATCCTGCAGATCTTATGCCACGCATATGGCCGGTTTTCTCATGTGTGCAGGCAAGACCAGCGACATTGAAGCCCCGCCCAGCCAGCCCTCACCAGAGGAAGACAGGCGATGTTGGCAGACGTTTCTGGCTTTCTTCCGCTGCACGAAAGCTCAGTCGGACGCTGGAGAACCCGTTACTACGAAAAATGAAACTCAGTAAGTATAGTAATACTTCTTCCTCTTGGCTGGTAGATTTTGTTCGTACGACGGTGGAAGGCGTAGTAATGAAGTAAAGGATCTTAAAGGCACAGTGTACTTAAGTTAAGCCATATCGAGACTGGTTAGTACCTGGATGGGTGGCCATTCGTGGAATTCCACGCCATTTTGTGCTAAATCAGCCCTCCATCCTTTTGATTATGAACGTAGGAAAGAAATAATTGAATAGCTGTATAATGGTGCGACAAGGTTAGGTACTTGTTCGCTGAGTAGGCCTATATACGTGTGCTTTAGCAACACTCAGCAATTCACGTGAGTAGCATAGCAATGACTTTCACAACATGATATCAGTTCATTTGACTGAGCTCTAAAAGGTCGCCCTTTCGGCTCTAAGCTCGAGATTCGACTTCCAGTTAAACTGCGTTGTCAATGTTGACTTGTGCAACGAAACAAGGAAACGTTTACTGTTGTTGTATTTACATTGCTGTTGTGATGCAACGGAGGGAAATTTCAATAACAGGACCATCTGAGGACCAAAGTTAATAGACCCTCCCTGACAGCCACATTATAACAGGACCATCTGAGGACCAAAGTTAATAGACCCTCCCTGACAGCCACATTATAACAGGACCATCTGAGGACCAAAGTTAATAGACCCTCCCTGACAGCCACATTATAACAGGACCATCTGAGGACCAAAGTCAATAGACCCTCCCTGACAGCCACATTATAACAGGGCCATCTGAGGACCAAAGTTAATAGACCCTCCCTGACAGCCACATTATAACAGGACCATCTGAGGACCAAAGTTAATAGACCCTCCCTGACAGCCACATTATAACAGGACCATCTGAGGACCAAAGTTAATAGACCCTCCCTGACAGCCACATTATAACAGGACCATCTGAGGACCAAAGTTAATAGACCCTCCCTGACAGCCACATTATAACAGGACCATCTGAGGACCAAAGTTAATAGACCCTCCCTGACAGCCACATTATAACAGGACCATCTGAGGACCAAAGTTAATAGACCCTCCCTGACAGCCACATTATAACAGGACCATCTGAGGACCAAAGTTAATAGACCCTCCCTGACAGCCACATTATAACAGGACCATCTGAGGACCAAAGTTAATAGACCCTCCCTGACAGCCACATTATAACAGGACCATCTGAGGACCAAAGTTAATAGACCCTCCCTGACAGCCACATTATAACAGGACCATCTGAGGACCAAAGTTAATAGACCCTCCCTCACAGCCACGTTATAACAGGATTATCAGAGGACCAATGTCAATAGACCCTCCCTGACAGCCACATTATAACAGGACCATCTGAGGACCAAAGCTAATAGACCCTCTCTCACAGCCACATTCACTGAGCCCACAAAGGCCCATGACTGGCCGCCAATTGCCACTATTGGTACAGTGTGGGCCAACTATGAGTCCAAACAACGTGGCTGTCTGGGTTGTAGCGATTGAGTTAATGCCTAAGCCTTGCTCTTCATTTTGGATGCAAATTAATGTCAACGATAAAATAATTTTAGAAATTATAATTATTTATAATTTTCTAGCAACTCACAGAAAGAAAAGAAGAAGTCAACAAAAAATTCAGATAGCACACCAAAAACTGAAGAAGAAACTGCCAGTGTAGATGTATGTATTCCGTAATATAAATATAAATGCATACATACATATATACACATTTACATACATACATCCATACATACATGCATGCATACATGCATACATACATACACACCTACACACATACATGCATACATATATACATATATACATACATACATACATATATACATACATACATACATACATACATACACATGCATACATACATACAAACATGCATGCATACAAACATACATACATACATATACATTTGCATACATACATCCATACATACATGCATGCATACATACATACACACCAACACACATACATGCATACATGTATACATACATACATACATACACACATATGCATACATATATACATACATACATACATACACATGCATGCATACATACATACAAACATACATGCATACAAACATACATACATACATATACATTTGCATACATACATCCATACATACATGCATGCATGCATACATACATGCACACCTACAGACATACATGCATACACACATACACATTTACACGTACATACGTAAACATACATACGCAGTATATCCACTGACATACCAACTGATTGATCGGTGAATAACAAAATCATTAAGCACGAATCAATAAACGTACAAAAATAATAGATAATAATAAATAGATCGCTAGATAAAGTTTTGTTTCAACTGTAGGACTTGTTTGGCAAGCAATGGTTTGGCTACAGCAGGAAGAAATCAAAGAAAGGTGGGGGTTTAAATAAACATTCATCTAGACGTTTAGTTGCTAGATTGTCAGTCATTCAGCCAGTCTGTAATTAAGTCAGTCAGTCAGTCAGCCAGCCAGCCAGGCAGCCAGTCAGTCATTCAGTTATGCAGTCAAACAGTCTGTCACTCAATCAGTCAGTCAGTCAGTCAGTCAGTCAGTCAGTCAGTCAGTCAGTCAGTCAGTCAGTCAGTCTCTCGTTCAGTACTATGCATTCAGTCAATCAGTCAGAATGTGAAAGTTGAGGCTGACAAACACAGCCCAATTACCAAAGCAAATCAAGCAAACTATGGTAAATGTGTCCAGTTCCCATTGGCTCCTGTCCATCGTTCATCACTCAGACAGCAAACATTTCTGTCCTGTTTCATTATAGTAGGCCTAATTGCTAATGAACAGATGACAGACTCAATACTGGGATGCGTTTAGTAGATGACTGCTTCATATGAAGAGAAGACTAGCAGTGATGGTGATGATGATGACTTTGCGGACATTAACGACGATAATAGGCCTGATAATGATTTTGGTGACTATGTGACTATGATGCAGTTCATGACTCGATGAGTATGGCGCTGGAAAAAACATTGATGACAAATATGTTGTAAGTTATGATGATCATGATGGTGATGTTAAAGATGGTGATGGAGGTGGTATGTATGTATGTCTGTCTGTCTGTATGTATGTATGTATGTATCTTTGTATGTATGTATTCATGTATGTATGTATGTATGTATATGTATGTATGTATGTATGTATGCATGTATGTATGTATGTATATGTATGTATGTATGTTTGTATGTATGTATGCATGCATGTATATGTTTGTATGTATGTATGTGCGTATCTGGCGATTTAGATAGCCCCATTAAGAAGCTGACAAAGGTGCTAAATTATGGTTACCTATCACCTAAAAGGTGCAACTTAAAAAGGTTGAAAATGTTTCTTGAGCTGTTTGTGGAGGACCAGTAAGATGGCGGTAATGGCGATGATGATGACGACGACGATGATGATGGTGATGATGATGGTGATGATGATGATGGTGATGATGATGATGATGAATAAGACGGAATAAGGACGAAGTTATGAATAACATTCATGCATAGCGACGTATAGGCAACCACTAAATGGCAGTCATCAGTTTTGGCTTTGGCTTCTAAAACTCCATCTTTTGCAATTCAACTAATTACTTACCATAATGTTATTTGATCTTATGTAATATTTAAAGTAACATTTTATTCAAAAATGTTACAAGTGCTTCTGATAATTGTGCCAGGAAAGAAAACGACGAACCTGGATGAAATTGGTGAAGTGAAGGCTGTTGATAACAACATATTGAAAGCCAAAATTGGCATCAAACAAAGAGATAAGAGGCCTCCAACCGCAGGACACATGAAGAGAATGATCTCGAGTGATGTCTTTGATAACCTTTCGCCGATTATTTCTGCTGAAGTGAGTTTCGAAAGTTAAACCGCTATCGACAGTCTTTGTTAATTTAGTAAAAAGATTTTAATTAAAGGAGATATATATTTTGAAATACACCTTTTTCAAAACGTTTGGAGTTTTTAGACTATGTAAGTTAAATCCATAAAAGGATTAATAAGTTCAGGCGGTTCCTTTTAAAACAAATAGCAGAAAATTAGCATTCAGATTTTATAAATGTATACTCTTTCATGTAGAAAATATTACTTTTAGTTAGTCTATTGCTTAAGGTATTAAGCTTAAGTCTATCCATTTCTGGGTCTTTATTAATTCTGTATGATTGTGGCATTATGCATATCGAAGCCCCATAATATTAACACAGTAGGGCTGGCAGTGCTTACATTTGCCCTGCATTGTTTGCAACCACTGTAGCTTTAGGCCTACGTCACATCGCAAAACATCACATCACATCGCATTATGCCTCCATCCCATTACAAAACAGATCGGTTTATAAGTTACCTATATGAATAGTATTAAAATTGGTTTGTTTACGTTACCTAGACTATATAACTTAGTAATATCATTGGCTTTATCTACCTCGTAATCGTGGACTCGAAATTTCTAAAGCGTTACTTGAAAGCTAAGCGCAGGGCACCAGCTTATTCACGAGCGCTGCGTCAAGTCAATGGTGCTGTCCAAAGATGCCATGTCAAGAACCAAGTCCGGTTGCCAGAAAACCAGAGACAGAAGGGGAAGAGGATCAGTTAGGGTAGGTTGTGTTTAAGCTGAGAGAAGCGGGAAGGCAGAGGAATCGATGGATCAGGGTGGGATTTCTTGAAAACGAAAACTTGAGACTTCAGTTTTGAGTAGAACACCCTAGGAGTAATAGAATGAGTGGCTTGAGACAGATGGTGATAGATGAACGACGGAAAGGAGAATGGAGGAACCTCTATGAATTTGTAATAATTACAATTGATCTGTTCTTTTCAGGTTCCTCTCTTAACAGAATCTGACATCATAGGTGCAACAATAACAGGTAGGCCTAGGTCTGGGCGATCGTTTATCAAATAATGTAATGTAATATAAATTGACAAATTTTCCATCGGCACATAAAGGTTGTATCGGGCAGACCTGCTTAGTCAAATCAAATCTGCAAGAGCCGAGTTGTTGGTTTGTTTCAGTGCCGGGTCGAATTACAGAAAGGTCAGGTCAAGATTACATGTAAACTAAATATTTTATTAAAGTGTGGCATAAAATCTAACAGCACAATAGAAAAACTAATTTTACAAGAAGGGATTAATGAAAGGTGAGAAGGCAGAGACTGGGTGCTCGTCAGCGTTAGTGATGGATCAATGCCTATGCTTTTCTGGGCATTGCAACTATGAGAAGGTGAAGATTTTTAGGTAGCACGCTTGAAATAAAAGCTGATCTCTGTGCTAGACAATGTAATTTAGATGGAATCCAGATTTACAACTGCCATGTTAATAAATTTCAATTAACAAACGAGCCATATCGTAATCGTAATCTCCGAATCTCTTCAACGCTCAAAAAAGTTAAATCGTAGGAGCCAACTTATTTATTCAGGCGTTATCGATACAGGCCGTATCGGTAAAGCCCATAGTGCATAATACAGTTGGGTTCGATTTTAGTGTCGATAACCCCTTTGAAAAAACCACTCTATATCCGGAGAAGACTCTTTCGCTATAAACTCTCGTGTTCCATGCAGCTTGAGGAAAGCATAAAACAATAATGCGTTGCGTCGAGTAGTGAATATGGCTGCGCTAGGAGGCGTAAGCAAAAAGAACCGGTTGAAAACAGAATACGGTTAAAAATAGAAAGACAAATGGTTCACTATATCCCTATGATGGCCACTATACCCCTCTGACGGAGCTTTGTAGTCTGTCGCTTATAGGAAGTAAATAACGTCTAGTATTTCAGATCGTAATGATAATATTAGTATTTTGCTTATGACGACAGAAGCTATAGACATGTCAACGCACTTGAGCCGCTTCTCATTCCTGTTTTGTTTGCCTTTTTCCACTCTTTCCTTTTTGCGAACATTTAGGCATATATCATTCAGGAACTGTGCTGATGATAATGCAGCCCGGGTTGTGAAACTAAAATATCTAAAATGCACATGATAAAACTATCGTTTTCTGTATTCTTCCATCATTTCAGTATGTATATTCGAGGCTTCATTTATTTCAGTACTTTTAGAGTACTAGTTATATATTATATTATCATACTAGTACTGATATTATTGCATTTATATTATTATTGCTATTATTGCATTAGAAATAGTAGGCTATATTAATACTATTATAGCTGTATTTTACTCTAAGACATAGGCCTAATACTTTGTTTAAGAGTTAGATAACAGGGTGAGCAGAGGAAAACTTTTCTTCATTGATTCAAACCGTCCCCCCAGTGGCTGCTTTTCCCCCTCACTGCTAATACGTGCTTCTATTAACAGGTCTTCTGCCCACCGCTTCTAAATTAGAATCACAATTCATAAGATGCATATTACTAGTAATGTAATACGTCTGTTAATTTGCTTCCCAAGATATTGCTTTTCATGATTTATTTGTGGTAGCATTATACATGTATTTATATATCGTTTTCTAGTTCGTCTGTATAGTGCAGTTATGTTGGTATAGATGCTGGCAATATTTACCTTTTGGACAAATAGGCTTTTGTCCTCATGCATTTGTTTGATCAGTTAATTAGCAACTACTTTTCCAATACCACCACAATGATATTGACCAAGGGATAACACGATAGACAGTTTTCTGTAAACTACGCGGGTCCTTCATTGCGGGATAGTCTTCATATTCTGGTCCTTCATCATCGGATGATCTTCATGTTTATCTAAATTACCATCAATTAATTTAAAATATAAATTTAATACAGTACTTTGTCTGCTATAAATTAGACATACACACAGTTCAATCATTTATTGTCATCATATGATTGCAAAGATCGTTGATGACATTTCAGAGAATGCATTTAGTATTTAAGATACTTGTTAAAGAATGTCTGCATTATTTTAGAAAATGTCTTATATTTTCCTTTTTAGAACAATTAGAAATAACTAAAATTATACTATCATTGATTGATTGATAGATAGATAGATAGATAGATAGATAGATAGATAGATAGATAGATAGACAGACAGACAGACTGGCTGACTGATTTATTTATTTATTAATTGATTAACTCTTTTATTGATCCCAAATTCAACATATCAGGTTACACACAAAACGTACAGTTTGCCAGGATACAAAAGGCAAACCCAAAAGGGACCAGGGTCCCGCTTAAATAGGGTCACCTATTAACGTCGATAATGTTAAGATGGCAATCAAAATGTAAACAAAGCAATTATCATTACGTAAGCAAACTAAACAAGTTATGTACGATCCGTACATAAACGAAACTGCTGAAAATAAAACTGTACAAGTTCAGTGCACTAGACAGTACCATAAGAAACTCAAAAAAGAAACTCAAGAAACTCTTATACTGATATATGCAGAATTATAACCTTCTTAAATTAGGCCTACGTTTGCAGGTACTGTTATCAACACAGATACACAGACTGAAATGTATAGTTAACTGCCCAAGGACAAAGGGGAAGTGCTGGATTAGAAATGTTGGAGTAACCAAAGTAACGCTTCTGCGTTTCAATTGACTAGACCTTTCCTGATCTTTCCTGCATTTTGTTCTATCAGTATCACAAAAAATTTCCTGGCAGCAGCAAAGCAACAATTTGTTGCTTCGAAATAACTGTTAAGGGTTTGGTCTAATTGATATACTGAGGCTGGTATTGTGCTCAGGTTATCACAGTCAATCATAATCATTATCCAACTGTAACGAAGGTGACATCGAAGTTGTTGTTGTTGTTGTTGTTGATGATGATGATGATGATGGATCATACACATATAGACATACATGCATACATAAATACGTACACATACATATATACATGCACAAATGCATACGCATATACATGCACACATACACCTAGCTACATACATACCTATAATGAGGTAAGATGGCTCACATGGTCCATCCGCCCTAACACTGGAGCAAGATGGACCATAATTATAAAATAATTAATTTAAAATTCTTTAACACAAAAAGTGTTCAATCAAATTTTTGTTGCCCTTGGCCCTGTAACTCACTGGGCTATGAGTAGAGTAAAAATAGTTTTCTTGTTGCATATTTCTGGATTAATTTAAGTGAAAATTTCTTAAGGGGATCTGCTTTGCCCATAGGTCCTTATGTTAGATACTCATCATCATTATCTTCATCATCATCATCATCATCATCATCATGCTATCTCACCCCTCGATTGGAGGGGCACAGTAGCCAATTAGTTAGAGCTCTCGACTTGTAATGCTTAGAGTAAGGGTTCGAGCCTCTCCTGAGACGGTAACTGTATAGGGACCTTGAGCAAGCGAGTTCTCCACTCACAGCTGCTCTGCGCCATCGATGTTCTGTCGTCTAGTCGTCTTAAGCGAGCCCTTGGCGGCCTAGGCTGTAATGTCCGTGAAGATAAGATACCTATACAAAATAGTATCGATAACATTTATGATCATGATGACGATGACAATAAAATCAGTAGCCTACTATACTAAGATCAGAAGTGGAATAGCTTTATTGATTAGCTTTTGTATTTTGCCCATCTCATATAAAATCATTAATGCTTTAATTTTAAAAATACTTTACCTTTAATGTGTTCGTTTTCGATATTACAGAAGTTGAAAATAAAGACGCAAACGAAACGACACAAGAGCCCAGCAACGATATACAAATGACGATCACTTCTCAGTCGTCGCAGAAAGAAACAGAACCAAAAATTACAAGCAACGATGAAGATACTGAAAAAAGCAAGAAGTCATCCGATGAAGAAGCAGAACAAAAGGAGACCGAGTCAGAAACTACATTAAATACTACTGTAAATGGCGGATCTTCAAAAGAAACCATAGGCCTAGTTGCGACGACGCCTAAAGCCCAAGATATTACATCACCTGAGGTCAAAGCTGCTACTCTGACTCAGGTCAAAGAGACTACATCGCCTGAGGCCAAAGATGTGACATCGCCTGAGGCCAAAGCTACTATATCGCTTGAGGCCAAAGTTTCGACTACTTCAACTGAAGCCAAAGTTAGTACATCATCCGAGGCCAAAGTTACTTCATCAGCTGAGGCCAATGGCACAACTACTTCCAAAGAAGTCAAAGATTCGACTACATCAACTGAGACCAAAGTTACGACTATGTCAACTGAGGCCAAAGTTACGACTACGTCAACTGAGGCCAAAGTTACGACCACGTCAGCTGAGGCCAAAGTTACGACTACGTCAGCAGAGGCCAAAGTTACGACAACGTCAGCTGAGGTCAAACCTAGTCCTGATATTAAAGATGTTCTTTCATCGGATGCAGACGGGAAGCTTTCCACTGATCTGGAAAGCAATCACAACAAACTGCAGTCAAAAGACGCACCGCTAGTCAAAGAAACCGACAAGTCACCCGCATCGGATGCCAATGCAATCCCCGATAAGGCGCCGCAAGAACCGAACAAAAGCCATTCAGCAGCAGCAGCAACCGAAGATAAACTTTCGACAGCAAAAGATGAAAAGTCAGCTGGCGAACAAACCGAGCAGACGAACGCCAAACAGAGCAGGGCAGCTGCGGATCAAAAAACGGGCAAGGCTGACGATGTACCACAGGAAATGATGCAATCGATGGAAAAGAAAGCGGAAACACTGGAAGCGCAGGAGGAGGAGAATGTCAAGATAGCCAAGCCGAACATTGCCAAGAAACCTTCACTGGGTGCAAACAAAACGCCATCTGTCAGTCGAGAGCCGTCCACGGATTCTGTCGACAAGCCAGGAAAATCTGACGAAGGCACCGCAGAGTCACAAGCTGCTGCCAGTGAACCTAAAAATCCTGAAAGCTCTGGTCAGTCAGCAGCAGAAGAAAAGAAACATACTAATGACGACGACTCACAGCCCGCAAAAGACGCCCAACCGGCTGAAGACAAAGATGTAACTGCACAAAACAAGGGCTCAGATCTGCTCCAAAAGTTATGAGGTTTCAAGACTTCCTTCTTTGCCTTTCTTCCTTTTCCTTCTCCCTTCCATTTCTTTGCATTGCCTTCTCTTCCATTCAATTCCCTTTCCTTCACTTCTCCTTTCCCAATCCTTTTTTCTGTCTACCATCTTACCTGCCTTTCCTTTCTGTGTGCTTATTGAGCTTTCCTCTTTGTTTTTTTATATCGGCGTTCCCCAAAGGCAAGGTTATTTGGAGTTAGGAAAAGACAAGCTACTGACAAACATCTTTTAGGAGTTTCGTCGATAATTGTCCTATTTGAAAGTTGGAGCAAAATACTAAAAAATTCTTTAAAAAGTCGATGTTTTGTTCTAAGCTGCTAGAGCAAACGCCACCAATGATTCGAGAATTGTTTCTGAGGTGTTGGTGAAAATGCTTCCACGGTCGAGGATTTATTAAAAATTTCGAATTTTTTATCAATTCCTGGTTTTATTGGGTTTTTTCGAGTTGGATTAGAGCGTTGGCTGTAAATTATTTGCAAATATTGTAAGATATTGGCTTATCTGCAGACATTGCAGATATTGTCTTTTCCAACTTCATGATTTTCGATCGCGATTTTGACTTGAAGCGACCATCGATGATGGCTTGGGCATTGTAATAACTATAAAGTCATTAGATTAGATTGTAAGAAAGATTGCGTTGTCTGGAAACCATTTCGGTTGATATTTTGTATATTTCACTTTGTATAAGTCTTATATTTATAGAATTCTTTGCAATTGTCTTCCAAGTCACAGACACACATCTTCCTTTTCATCACATGCATTAGATCAGGATTTTAAGTGTGAGATATGGAACTTGTTAGGATCTGGCAAAATGTGTGGCACCGTAGGAACACCCTGAAATGCACCACTGCATTCGTTCTCATCTTGAATTATAGTATTGCTATGGACGTTTAGGGATAAAGACGTTTGTTGCTGTGTTTTAGCCTGCCTTTACATTTCCCTACCTTACCTTACCGTACCTATCCTTATTATTTTACCTTGCACCATATTGTTACCTTTCATTGCCTTGCTCGGTTTTCCTTTATCTCACCTTATCTTACCTTACAATCACTTTTCCATAAATTACCTTTGCCTTTCTTTACCTTATCTTATATAAATTATTATCTTACCCTGCCTTGATTTACCTTGCTCTGTCAACTCTTACCTTTCCTCTGTTTCTTTTTCTTTACTTTGGCAAGACTTACCGTTGTGGCTTTTGCGATAAGAAACTTGATGTAAAATACAAAAAAAAAACGGTAGGCAATTTTCTCACACATTTGTAGACGCCTAGGCTGAAAAATTGTCTACGTTTTCCAGAGCGCTTGTGTTTGTAGATTTGATCTGAGACGATGGAACGCCTGCTAGATGTTTATGTGATTCTTCTATGCATTTATGGCATGTCAGGTGCCTTTGTGCCAGATTGATCGATTCTATTCAAGACTATTCAATAGGAATCATTGTATTCATACTCAAACAGTTCTTTATTTCAGGCTTCATAGATTTTTATGACTAGAACTTTCTTCCACTTGCTGTACATAAGATGTATTTTTAGTCAAATGATCGGATTTCCTCTTGACTTGTGGTCGTCAGTATTATTGGAATGATGTTGTAGTGGACATCTTCTCCAGCCATGCGACTATCATTTTGCAGCAGATGAAATATATACATACTTATACACATACATACATGCATATATACATACATACATACATACTTATACACATACATACATGCATATATACATACATACATACATACATAATGCATGCATAAATTTCAGTTCTTTTTAAAACTTTAATATCACTTAGAAGAGGATCTAAAATGTTCTATACAAGCTTTCAACTACATACATACCTGCATACATGCTTGCATACATACATACATACATATGCACATACATACATATAACACATCTATATATTTATTATAACTATAATATTATTATTAATAATAGTACAGTATTATAACTACATGTTATGTCAGTTGCCAGTGTTTGTTTTATTCCGGCGACTTAAACGACTTTTTTCTAGGAAAACTTAATCAATTTTTAAACCGATGAATCAGGTGTGAACACACCATTCAGGCCTCTTTCACGTTACTTCCAAAGTTAGCAGCCTCTTAATTTTGACTATAAAATGTCAGAAATAAATCGAACCCAAAAGCACCGGACACTTTTTAATTGACTGGATTCAACAAACTTTCTTTACTCAAATCATCACTCATCCATTGCCAAGCGCATTAAGTGTAAGGTTCTCTTCTTACCTTACAGAACGCTGCGCCTATGACTGGATGACTTACGATGTAAGTTATGCTTCTTGCCGGGCAAAAATGACGGCTTTTTACTAAACATCTAAACATTTCATTACAGATAGACCAGTGGCGCCTCCAGGATTGATTGCGTGGGGGCCAGATCATTTCCAGAGGGGCGCCCCATTCTGGCAGTCCACCATGCACGGGTCTGGTCTGATGGGCACCGGCATGTAACCAAGAGGGGCGCGGAGAGGGGCGAACCGCCCCTTGTCTTAGCTAAATCCGCCACTGAGATAGATCCAATCGGTATGATTGCTTACACAGTAAGCGTTGTTAGCAGCCGAGATTTCAGAACAAATGAGAATTGCTTTTATGAATAATTGCCTGTCTTTGAGTTGGCGATCCATCATCGTCCTAACCAGCATAGGTCTTTCCTATAAATGTAATGGATTTCGTAGTCTTCCGAGAGGTCCTCACACGCATAAAGATTGCGATAGTCGATCCTTGATCAATATTTCTATTTATTTTTGTGTGAAGAGCATTTCCTCACTTTATGCTTCCTATGGATTATGTAGCGCCATTGTGTTGTTCTTAAAAGGCGCTATAAAATAGCAAGATACATGTAACCGAAAGCCAGAATTGCGCTGGATCAAATCCCTTGACCATTCTCTTGTCTACTGCTCTTCCCTCTTACTTAACTCCCAAACTCATTCCTCTTCCATCCTTCCTCCCTGAAGCATCACTCTCTCTTTTTCCTATTTCCTTCGCTTTCTCAATTCTCATTCTACCATTCCATTTTTCTCATAAAAACTCCTCTCTGATTCCCCTCTCTCGTCTCCCTTTCCCTCTTCTGTTTTCCTCCCTCTCTTCTCCACCTTCGTCGTAATCGTAATAGTAAGCTCGAGTTTCTACAGCGCCCATAGAAAGGTACGTCGCGGGAAACCGCTTACTCCCAACCAATAAGTCAAAAGTAAATCGATAGGCAGGAAGGGTTCGGTTCCAGGTTAAGATCCAAGAGTCAGGCAGGCAGGTAGTCAGATGGTACGGTGGATGGATGATGTTTGTAATTGGAGCAGAGACAGACAAGGATATTACGTCACATGGTTCTTCTTTTTCCCAGCAATGCCAGAGGTGATGGGATTACGTCCCATGGTTCTTCTTTTTCCCATCGATGCAGAGATAAGGGGATTACGTTCCATGGTTCTTCTTTTTCCCAGCGATGCCAGAGATAAGGGGATTACGTTCCATGGTTCTTCTTTTTCCCATCGATGCAGAGATAAGGGGATTACGTCCCATGGTTCTTCTTTTTGACAGCGATGTCAGAGATAAGGGGATTACGTTCCATGGTTCTTCTTTTTCCCAGCGATGCCAGAGATAAGGCGATTACGTCCCATGGTTCTTCTTTTTGACAGCGATGTCAGAGATAAGGGGATTACGTTCCATGGTTCTTCTTTTTGACAGCGATGTCAGAGATAAGGGGATTACGTTCCATGGTTCTTCTTTTTCCCAGCGATGTCAGAGATAAGGGGATTACGTTCCATGGTTCTTCTTTTTCCCAGCGATGCCAGAGATAAGGGGATTACGTTCCATGGTTCTTCTTTTTGACAGCGATGTCAGAGATAAGGGGATTACGTTCCATGGTTCTTCTTTTTCCCAGCGATGCCAGAGATAAGGGGATTACGTTCCATGGTTCTTCTTTTTGACAGCGATGTCAGAGATAAGGGGATTACGTTCCATGGTTCTTCTTTTTCCCAGCGATGTCAGAGATAAGGGGATTACGTTCCATGGTTCTTCTTTTTCCCAGCGATGCCAGAGATAAGGGGATTACGTTCCATGGTTCTTCTTTTTACCAGCGATGCCAGAGATAAGGGGATTACGTTCCATGGTTCTTCTTTTTCCCATCGATGCAGAGATAAGGGGATTACGTTCCACGGTTCTTCTTTTTCCCATCGATGTCAGAGATAAGGGGATTACGTCCCATGGTTCTTCTTTTTCCCATCGATGCAGAGATAAGGGGATTACGTTCCATGGTTCTTCTTTTTCCCAGCGATGTCAGAGATAAGGGGATTACGTTCCATGGTTCTTTTTTCCCATCGATGCAAGAGATAAGGGGATTACGTTCCACGGTTCTTCTTTTTCCCATCGATGTCAGAGATAAGGGGATTACGTCCCATGGTTCTTCTTTTTCCCATCGATGCAGAGATAAGGGGATTACGTTCCACGGTTCTTCTTTTTCCCAGCGATGTCAGAGATAAGGGGATTACGTTCCATGGTTCTTCTTTTTCCCAGCGATGCTAGAGATAAGGCGATTACGTCCCATGGTTCTTCTTTTTCCCAGCGATGCCAGAGATAAGGGGATTACGTCGCATGGTTCTTCTTTTTCCCATCGATGCAGAGATAAGGGGATTACGTTCCATGGTTCTTCTTTTTCTTAGGAGTACATGACTTCGTTGAGTCCGTGTCGGATGAAGTCCTGTGAGACGACTCGTCCGTGATTCAGTTTCTTAGTCAGCGCCTGCAGAATTGTCTTTTCATTGTGCACCCAAACGGCCTCTTGCACAAAGGAACCGAGCGATGCCAGACCAGATATCACTAGGTTTATGTCCATTCCTACAATTCACGTAATATAAAATGGAAATGTACATGTAAATGCAAACTGTAAATGTAACTGCAAAATGAAAATGCAAACTGTAAATGTAAATGTAAATTCAAACTGTAAATGTAAATGTAAATGCAAACTGTAAATGTAAATGTAAATGCAAACTGTCAATGTTAATGTAAATGCAAACTGTAAATGCAAATGCAAATGTAAGCTGTAAATGTAAATGTAAATGCAAGCAGTAAATATATATGTTTTTATACGTTTTTCTATAGCGACTGTATGGCCTCGACCCTGCTCATTTTTCAGTGAATAACTTATACAGTTCATCTCAGATTAGATTTAGACTTCAGATTCTTTATTGATCACCTAAGAACATAACACAACTCCAGACAGTCAAAGGCATTAGTGTCATCGGGTAAACCCAAACGGAAGAATAATTTCCGCTATCAGGGTCGCCTCAGTTACATTTTATTAAAGAGGGTGGCATCTTTCTACTAAATAAAATCAACATAGTATCCAACTGTAGTACAGTAAAGCATGAAAGAAACAGTGTTGTGAAAACCATATTATAAACTTAAACAATTCAATCTTCTCGATTCGATTCCTACAGTATACATAAAGGTATAACTTATGTACACAATCTCCAAGGTAATTATGGTATTTTTGGGAATGTCGTCCTGAAGAGGTGGCGCTGGAGTGAAAATGGGCCTGCAATTCTACTTCCGGTAGTTTTTTTTACCTGCAGTGACGAACGCCAATAATATTGCGTCGATATATTCGTATGAATATAACGATGTGAGAATAATCTCGTAGTCAGAATAATCACATCAGGGTGTGATTTCTAGGTTAGGGTTAATTCTGGATCTGACCATTTATATAGCACCTTTAAGAACCTCTCCTAGGCTTGGAAACACAGTTTTCTCTTTACGGGATCCGTCCAATGGGATTCATTTTCGCGAGTTATTACGGCCGACACACGGATCTCCCCATTGCATGTTTGCTTCCAATCATAAGCCACACCCTAAGTGTCAAGTCATATCCGAGAACGTTCAGATTTATTAGAAGACCCGCGGAACTTGTACTTCCTTCCACGTGGGTCGTGTTATTCAGTAGAAAACATAACCAGTAGGACAGTTTGTCACCGTCTTCAGTAATGCGGAAACCTGATTTGATTTTAGATAGCGCCGGTGTCTAAGCTGATCTTTCTAATACAGGTTTTATGTGGCGTTGAGAAATTTCGAATGGTTACATTACACTACCAGCTAAACTGAACGGTAACTCCGCCACTGCCGTTTTCGGGTGGTGCCAGTCCCAAGCCTGGATAAAGGAGGAGGGCGACGTCAACGGCCTTTGATGCCATAAGGTGTCGTTAAACACTGGACCTACTAATAAGCTGAACGAGCTCAACCTGAACGCGACTGACCCACCGTAACAGCATTTTTGTCTCCTTGACTCTCTGGTCTCCTGGCAACCGAATTTTGTTCTTCTTACGGTATCTCTGGGCAACCCCTCTGACTTGACGCAGCGCTCATAAATAAGCAGGTGCTTAGATTTTAAGCAGCATTATAGAAATTTTTCGAGTTTACGATTACAGTTATTTTGTAATGCGTTATATACAGCGTTGTGTTCAATTTTATCACATTGCGTTCGGCCTAATGTGGCGGCATAGGCCTAGCATTCTGTCGCATCACACACATAGGCCTAAATGGTCAGATCCAGAATTAACCCTACCCTAAGAATCACTACTTTATTATGCATTGCATGCATTACCAGGAGATTTAAACGACTCATGTTTCTTAAATGTCTCGTTTTACTTCCATACCACGCCTTTGTCTTTGCGTGTAAACAAAAATCCAATCAATTTCAGACTCGCTCGCCGAAGTAATTGCTTAGCGCTTCGTTCGAGGTTGATGTAAAGCCAGACGTCAAGCCAGCCTCCATCAAACGTCAAGCCAGGTTCCATCAAACCAGCACGAACGCACCCTACGCACCGCAGTCGGCCAATCTCTAGTGCAGGCACTTATACCCATCAATAGCGAAGCCGCTCGATCGTTCCCCTTGCACGCCCTTGTACGTAACCAGCGCAACGCAGCCAGCCCATTCACCAGACGTCGCTTTGAACGACCGTCCGAATGAGCAAACACTAAATTTGTTCGTAGCTAGTCGGAATGAAAAATGTACTTGATGCATACAGACATGCAGCATGTACGTTGAGTACCTGTGTGCATGGCTTCGGTGATCCACAGCCAGATTGGTCTGGCAAAACGCAACCCGATTACTTTTATAGGGTCAAATTCTGTTTGATAAGATTCAATAAGGTAAAGTAAGGTAAAGATTGACAGCCAAACTGGTGTGGAAAGAGAGACCCGCTTGTTTAAGATAGTAAGGTAAGGTAAGGTAAGATTAAGTAGTTAAGCTAAGGTAAGGTAAACAAAATCGACATCCAAATAGCTCTGGGAAAGAGATTCGTTTGTGTAAGACAGTAACGTCCAACGGACGATTCATGAAAATGGACATACAACGTATTTGATATTGCATTCCTTACCAAGCTCAGAAATGCATACACGACCATACATCAGAACATCAATGGCTCTGAACAATTGTACGTGAAGGACTTGCTCGTGGTCCCTACACAGAAACCGCCTCTAGGGAGGAGGAGGCTCGAACCCGTACTCTCCGCGTTACAAGTAGAGCGCCTTACCCAATAGGCTACTGTTTCCGGTGCCTCAATAATAAGACTAGTAATGAAAGCTGGCATAAAATGGTCTGATTTACAGATTCTGTAGCTTTGAAGAACCAGTACAATCACAGCATACATTTCTGTGCATTGTCTCACATACAGACAAAAATTATCAATGTTTATATAAACAATGAATCCCACCTAAATTCTCCACGTGAACTTAATTGCACAGAAAACATAGCCTTTATAAATTCAATCAGTTATTAATTCCTGCCCTTCATAAATTCACCCCGAAGCGGCTTAAGTTGTAAATTGGGGTCACAGCCCTACCGCCACTGAAAAAGTGTCAGTGTTGTGAGTCTGTGGCAGCTTCACGGATGCTGACTATTACCAAATTAACGCCTGCCGAACTAATTTGGCGCAGCTGTCGCCTGTCAAGTAAAAACTGATAGCTGCAATTATGAAGGAAATTTCCTGCTGAGACACTCGTAAACTGTATTCTGGCTGTATAATTACACTGGCCAACAGAAAAACTTTTTCTTCTTGTTGCCTTCGGTTTTACACCTGTTCTTGGGGTAATTTTGGGCGCTGATTCAGAAAATGTCATTGGATTGAGTGCATCAGGTCTAGTTTCTGAGATATCGTCGATTTTGTAAAGAAAACCCAGTCCACTCTTTAAACGATGTCTTTGGCAAAACTAAAATGTCATAATAAGCTTTATTTATGGCTAATTATAATTCTTGCTGATTCATATAATGCCTACATCCTTATAATGTAAAATCAGCATATCTTGCCGCGTGCTGAGATATTGCTGATTCAACGAAATAACTATTCCGTAGCCTACAGCTTACTCAGCACTAAATTCATGGCCTCATTTAGAATTTATTTGTGCTTATACAGCGTTTCATGGTTTCGAACTATGTAAATAGATTATGCTGAAGTCAGCATTTATAGCCTATATAAACCGCCTCCTGAAAGCTAGAGCAGCCGCAGTCGTCTTAGGGCATATTAAGAGTTGGTCGCAAGAACAATCTGTGAATGTGAGCATTAAATAACTACATGTTCTTACTATTTTTTAGGTTAGTCATTTAATTCCTCAGATGCGAACATCCTTAAGGTTATGGCTACTTCCAGACGGAGCTGCATTAACCATCCAGACATATTCTGCTACATTTGTGGGGAATACACACTAAAAGCAAACAGGAAACCGATTTCTGAGTTTGTAAAAAGAGCATATGTAGGTTATTTTGGTGTCAAACTTGGAGATCAAGATAAGCAATGGGCTCCTCATACAGTATGCAAAACTTGTATTGAACAATTGCGCCACTGGACAATTGGAAAGAGAAGCTGCCTGAAATTTGGTGTACCGATGGTTTGGAGGGAACAGATAAACCACTTCGACGACTGTTACTTTTGTATGGTTAATATCATAGGCATCAATCGAAATAATCGTCACAAGTTGTCTTACCCTGATATACCTTCAGCCAGGAGACCTGTTCCGCATTCGGATATTGTACCAGTTTCACCTTTTCGCGAACTACCTCAGCTCTCAGACGATGAGACTTGCATGTCCAATATCGGACAAGATGACGAAAGTGAAGAAAGTTGGGGCAGTGACAGTGATTTCCAATCAACTTCACACAGTGAACGTTTTGACCAAAAAGAGTTGAGTGATCTGATCAGGGACTTAAATCTTTCCAAAGAGTCCTCTGAATTGCTTGCGTCCAGACTAAAGGAAAAGAATGCACTTCAGCCTGGAACGAAAATTACAATTTATAGAAACAGAGAAAAGGATTTGCTGCCATTCTTTACCGAAGACAACAACCTAGTATTCTGTAATGACATCAGCAACTTATTGAAGAAAATTGGTCTGTCGGATTACAGCCCAGATGAGTGGCGTCTTTTTATCGACAGTTCAAAACGTAGTCTGAAATGTGTGCTTTTAAATAACGGCAACAAATTTGGTTCTATTCCAATCGGTCACTCCACCAGGATGAAAGAAGAGTACAATGCCATCTCTTTAGTACTGGAAAAGATAAAATACAAAGAACATCAATGGGTAATTTGTGTAGACTTGAAGATGGTAAATTTCCTCCTTGGTCAACAAAGTGGCTACACAAAGTATCCCTGCTTTTTGTGTCTTTGGGACAGTAGAGCCAAGCATGAACATTGGACAAGAAAAGATTGGCCTTCGAGGAAAGACATGGTGGTTGGAGCTCAAAATGTAATCAAGGAATCTTTGGTGGCACGAGATAGGATCATACTGCCACCACTACATATAAAGCTAGGCCTGATGAAACAATTTGTCAGGGCTTTGAATAAAGAAGGTTCATGCTTCGAATACATAGTACACAAGTTACCAGGAATTACAATGGAAAAATTGAAGGCTGGAATCTTCGATGGTCCACAGATCAGGCAACTTATGAATGACCCACTTTTCATACCATCAATGAATGAAATCGAATCTTGTGCCTGGTCTTCCTTTGTTCTTGTAACTAAAAATTTTCTTGGCAACAAGAAGGCAGACAATTATGCACAACTAGTAGAGGATATGCTTCTTCATTTCAACAAGCTTGGCTGCAACATGAGCATTAAAGTCCATTATCTCCACAGTCACTTAGATCGCTTTCCAGAGAATCTTGGTGACTTCAGCAAAGAGCAAGGTGAAAGATTTCACCAAGACATCAAAACAATGGAAAATCGATATCAAGGAAGATGGGATGCACACATGATGGCAGACTATTGCTGGAATATTATACACGATTGTTCCGGCAGATGCCACACTCGGAAATCGTACAAAAGGAGCTTCTTCGGTGTCGAATGACTTGAAATTTTTATAACAAACTTGTTCTGTTTGGTATCATATAAGTACAGTTTCAGGTACTACCATTTTCTTTTAAGTATTTGTATTATTATGTTTATTTAGTGTATCACATAATAAATTGAGCACTACATAATTATAGCTATAGCCTTATGTTTTATGGGCGAGCAGAGGCAAGGACTGGTATATGGCATAATGTTCTATATCTCGAAAACTAGACCTGCTATTCTGGCTGTATAATTATATACATGTAATTGTAGCTCAAGTATCTCCCAGTTGTGTCCTGCCGCTGTTCTCGTGACATGCGAGTCCATAGGATTGCATCTAATGGATTCTAAGAGATCTACAGACATGAGAGACTGTACCTTACGCCACCTTCCTTACATTGTCTCACTCTACCTTACCTTACCTTACCTTACCTTACCTTACCTTACCTTACCTTACCTTCACCTTACCTTACCTTACCTTACCTTACCTTACCTCACACTATCTTACCTTACCTCACACTATCTTACCTAACCTTATCTTACCTTACCTTACCTTACCTCACACTATCTTACCTAACCTTATCTTACTGCACCTTTTCTTATCTTACAGTATCTCATCCTACTTCACGTAAACTCACCTTTCCTTACCTTATTTCACCTTACCTTGCCTTATATATCTCACTCTTTCTTACCTTATCTTATCTTACTGTACCTTGTCTTACCTGACAGTACTTTATCTTACTCTATCTTATTGTACCTTATCTTACCTTTCTGTATCTTATTTACCTTTACAATACATTAGTTCCTTACCTTTCAGCATTACCTTCAAACCTTACCATTCACTGCATCGCCCTGTCTTACCTTGCCATACCTTCATCGTTCTAAGTGCTATAAAAGCAGTTGCTAGTGACCTGAGTCGAAGTTGACCCTCCTGGCGGCCAGTCCCTCGGAAACGACGAATATGTCGGCATCCTCGATGTAAGCCGCGGCCTCCATCCGTTGAAGCAGCTTGATCTCAAACAGTCTAGGACTGAACTTGATGAACTTGATGGCTGCCGAGTCCGAAAGACCCGGTTCACAGTTCAAGCGATACTTGTTGTAACACTCCTGGAATATGTTACGCATCACCTGCATACACACGCATGCACACACAGTCATAGACCAAAATATATAACGAACAGGACATTATTTAGCGCATTTTAAACTTAATTACATTTCAAGGGTTATTTAAGACTGAGCTAACCTATTACGTAGGTCAACATATATATATATATATATAATTGAGTACACGGCAGGCTATAGCTGCTCTTTTCCCGCCTAACAATACATTTGCGTCCGCTTTATATTGGCTTTTCCCGTCAAATCATCACAAGAGTCTAGACATGTCTATGAATCACTGCTGACATCATTCAACGTGCACAAACGCCCACTAAGTAGAAACGTGTATCCAAAACGTATCCAGTATAAAGTCCACCTGACGTCAGCTAGGCTCAGCGCCATCCAATCGCAAACAAGTCAACAACCCAGTAACTCATCAGTTTGACGTCGTGAAAATTTCGATGCTCAAAAGCGGGAAAATTATGTTAACACTATGTATGTATGTATGTGTGTATGTATGTATGTATGTATGTATGTATGTATGTATGTGTATATCTGACTATTATATAGCGCCTTTTAAGAACATCCTCTTTTACATTATGCACTATACATAATTATATACCTCCATATGCGCATTTGAGAGTTCTTTAAAAATGCTAAATAAATCTCCATATACATAAACGGTATACATTTATATTTCATTTCTTATGTATAAGTCTCTGTGCCAGATGCTGTTCTGTTAACGACCTCGGGAGCTTTAATGCTACCGAAGCAGATTGCCTGTGGCTCTGATCGCATAGTTCATAAATCGTCTGATAAGCCATATGATAAGCCACTGGGAACGTGGATTCATCGGCTATGCAAAAGGTCCGCAAGCAGAATTAGACGATGATCTATCGTTTAATGAAATTATTTAACAGCCAACAAGGTCTATTGTCTTTGAGCCTAGACGATGATCTAACGTTTAAGGAATTATTTAACAGCCAACAAGGTCTATTGTCTTTGAGCCTAGACGATGATCTAACGTTTAAGGAATTATTTAACAGCCAACAAGGTCTATTGTCTTTGAGCCTAGACGATGATTCAACGTTTAAGGAATTATTTAACAGCCAACAAGGTCTATTGTCTTTGAGCCTAGACGATGATCTATCGTTTAAGGAATTATTTAACAGCCAACAAGGTTTATTGTCTTTGAGCCTAGACGATGATCTGTCGTTTAAGGAATTATTTAACAGTCAACAAGGTCTATTGTCTTTGAGCCTAGACGATGATCTAACGTTTAAGGAATTATTTAACAGCCAACAAAGTCTATTGTCTTTGAGCCTAGACTATGATCTGTCGTTTAAGGAATTATTTAACAGCCAACAAGGTCTATTGCTTTTAAGTCTAAAGTAACTTCGTGTAAAAGCGAAGTAGTCTTTTCATAATTAGATTTACTTGCTTGAGATTTTACTCATTAGTAATAATTAGTAGTAAATAATTAATAACAATTTGTTGCACCTTTATATCGTAATCGCTATCGTGGTAAACTCGAGATTTCTACAGCGCCCAAAGAAAGCTAAGTCGCGGTAACCAGCTTATTCACAGGCGCTCAGTCAAAACAAAATCGATAGGCAAGAAGAGTTCGGTTCCAGGTCAAGGTCCAAGAGTCAGGCAGGCATCTGTCAGATGGCCATGTTTAAGCACTTTTGTGGGGTTTTAAAGGCGCTATATAAATGTCGAACTGCACGTATGTCATATAATTTATATGGCCTTTCTGTGTCTACTCAGATCTACTCAGCTTTCTATCTAATATTTGTAAATGAAGCACAGTGGCGTATCAAGAACTTATATATATACATATATATATATGATACACATATGATATATAAATATTTCTAGCCATATGTACATGAAATCTCTTGACGGAAGCAAAACCTTTCAGTAAATTTCGCGAGTAACGATATTAGAGTACTCTTGAATGCTGCTATTTCATTTCTTCATAAAAACTCAAATCGCAATCTATTATGTTTCCCTGATCTGGACTCACGGGAACTGTTTCCCTCCCACTGCGCTATTTGTACTGGGAACGCCCTCCCTGTTTTTCCAGACTATTTTCCATCGAAGATGAATTTCCTCGTGTCTATGGATCTTTTCCTCGCTGCTGAGACCACACCCTGCCCCTCTCTGCTTCTCCATCTGCCTTCCTACGTCCACCGCTTCCTTTTGCCAGTGAAAAATTGCCTGCAGTATCGGCTCCCATAAATCTTTGCTTGTCCTTGGCGCCAATGCTATTCGTGCATCAGCAGATGTTCTAACCGGACACTAATCGATTACATGCCTCCTGTCAAAAAGAGTGATTAGCATAACATCTTACGTGGAACAAGTCAGAATATGCCAAGGCTCTATGATAATAGTCGGGAGCAGAGACGAATAACAGTCATTGCGCAAGATCTTCTATGGACCCATTTTAGAGTCATCATCATCATGATCACGGTAGTCATCATTATCATCATCGTTGTTGTCGTCATCATTGTCTTTATAATCATCAGTGTCAGGGTCATCATAATCATCACGTTGTAGTTGTCGTCATTATCATTATCATCATCGTCATCACCGTTATCATGATCATCATTATCATCAACTTAGACATCAACATTATCATATTTATCATCAATACCGTCATTATTATTATCATCGTTGTCATCGTCATCATCATCAATGTCATAATCAGCATCACAATCTTCAACAATATCGTCATCAATATCATTATAATCGGCTTCTTCTTCTTCTTCTTTTCTACTGCTTTTCTTCTTCTTCTTCTTCTTCCTCTTCTTCTTCTTCTTCTTCTTCTTCTTCTTCTTCTTCTTCTTCTACTTTTTTCTTCTTTTTCTTCTTCTTCTTCTACTTTTTTCTTTTTCTTCCTCTTCCTCTTCCTCCTCCTCCTCCTTCTTCTTCCTCTTTTTTTGCCATAAAATTGCCATCATCCACGTCGTCGTCGTTGTGTTCGTTGCCGTCGTTAATGCCGGCTTCCTTGTCTTCAACGAGCCTTCCAGCGGAACAATCCTCGTGCTTGCTCAGAGCAAACGGTGAAAATGGAGCACAGTTTTCGTTTGGAACCAGTTACCCGCCGCCAGCCGAACATAAAGGAACCGGATACACGCAGTCATGTGACTTCCACCTCAGGCATCAGATGGCGTCATATGACGATGATTGAATGTCTTCGGAGAATGGTCACTAATGGCTGTGACCAATGTTCCCGACGGCAGGTTGCTTGTCAATGTGACGAGCGAAATTTGATAGGCGTCGATGGAAACGCTATGGGTGCCATCTTTAATGAGTGTTCTTACAACATAATGATGGTTATCGTAGACATGATATTTGTCACTAGTGAGGCTGTAATCAGACACTTCAGGCGTAGCCAGCCCCTCCAGCCCTTAGACATGTGAACTATGCATGTATGTTTGCATATATTGATGGATAGATGGTTGGATGGATGGATGGATGTATGCATGTATGTAATGGGTGGATGGATGCATATATGTATGTATGCATGAATTGTTTGTATGTACGTATGTATGTATATATGTATGTATATATGTATGTATGTATTTATGTATGTATGTATGCGTGTATATACGTATGCACGTATGTTTGTGTATGTAAGTATGCATGTATGCATGAATTTTTTTTATATATGTATGCACAAATGTATGTGGGAATGTATGTATGTATGTATGTATGCATGTATGTTTGCTTACTGTATGTATGTTTGTATGCATGTATGCATGTGTATATGTATATGTATTTGTGTACGTATGTACTTATGAAGACACTTGATATTGCGCCCTTAGGTATCTCTCAAAGGCTGCGCATGCAAGGCTGTCTATCTGATTTTGACAGCTGCGACCTCGCAGAGGTTGCCCATGTATGCTGAGCATAATGAGTCCTCTAGCCACTACTGTGCTCACCCACTCGACTTGCATGAACCAAAGAGTTTCATCTGAGAGAGGTGTATCAACAGACCTGTGAAATATCTAAAGCATTGCAAGGTTTCATTGTCGATAAAGAAGTATTGTTTACCCAACAACATTGTTGCATTTAGGCTGGTTCAGTGTGTAGTTCTAAAAATAAACCTACACCATTAAAAGCAACATCTATCTGTATGTATGCATAACAAATATCTAGTAAGAATGGACAGTATATTTGAGAATTATGACAACCCCAAGAATTGAAACCCAGGGGGATACCTGTAAATATTGGCTTCTTCAATTGATTATTATTTTGACTATGCTTTCACTTGAAGCGATCATTCATTGATGCCTTGAACATCAGGATGAAGGCGCTATTGAATTCTTTAGATTAGATTAGTTTAGATTACATTAGTACAAATAAATAGATTTTGTGTTTTACCGTAAACTGAACTAATTTGGGGTGAGCTGTTTAGATTTTAAACTTTTATTCTTAAGGACCACCCTAACCCACACTATTAAAAGCAGCATCTAGCAAGAAAATACATTATACCGCAGAGTGCCTTAACATCAACGTCTTGTAAGAAAAGCAAAAAGCAAAAAGCCAGAAGCCAGACATAGTGTGGCTTGACATGATAATTACATCGAGGTTTCTGCCTAAACGCTTCGATAACTAAGCTATTATACCAGACATTTGATGTCCAACTAAGCCGAGTTTAGCTGGACTTCACAGCGCTTGCCGCAAGACGCAGCAGAACATCGTCGAGGCGCTACACAAATTCGCTGCGTTGTTGACTTGCTTCCTAGCAGACAATGAATTAGCCCTAAGCCTAACTGAAAGTTAATAGAGGCCATAGATCGTAATTCGCCGTTTAATGGACTGAGATAAGCTTATTACCAAACCAAATACGGTGCTTACCACACGTCAGCGCTGCAGGCAATTAGCCACGGAATTGCCACTAAACGAAAGAGAGCACCACAAACGATTTATAACAATTAGAGATTTCCGCTTGCGTCTTGCAAGGTGGTCTTAGCATTAAGAAGCTTACATAGGCAGCCTACTACAACTATTCGTATTGACTAGGTCGTACCTTCACAGCCGTCTGACTGTCAACATGCCTGGCCTTTAGATCTTAACCTGGAATCGAACCTGACTTTATATGCCTAGCGTGATTAAGCGTAGAAATCTCGAAATAACGATAACGATTACCGTCCTAGATCTGTTGAAAGTAAACAAGTAAAGTATCCCATATCCCACAAGTGAGACATAGGTGATGCGCTCATTTCCTTTTCTTTAGGCCCTTGAGCCGGCAATGGACGAATCCCAACGTCTTGGACACGCAGGACTTGTCGTTTACTTCCCAGCTTACACGCCGGTACCAAATTACACTGCTTGGTGACCATATATATATATATACCTAGATCTTTTAGGTGTATATATATATACCTAGATCTTTTAGGCAACCAAATTTCGGCGTGTTTCAGATGTTTAAAAGGCGCCATATAAAATATTCATATACGTGAGGGCTTTTACGGGCTTAAGAATACATGATCCAACGCTGTGATGAGACTGATTGATAGGCTAAGGAGGATAAGAGCTCAAGCAGATTGGTCTACAGTAGAGATGGGAAACACTATAACAAAATAATGTTCTTTTCTGCGGCTTACACGACTCAATAACGAATCCACTATACTAGGAAGAAGAATACGAAGAGCAGTTCCTTAAGAAGTTCCTTAAGTTCCTAACCCTCAGAGGCAATCATGGGGATGAAGTGTTAGCGACTTCATTTTTCTTTGCCTCTGCGTATACGTATCACAGAGTTGATGTAAGTAGAGGTAATCTAAGTGTGACAGTAAGAACGGTATTCTACGCTTGGTCCCTCGTGTATTTCTGTCACCATGTATGGAACTCGATTACCTGTGTAATGAGCACCAGAAACTTGTAAAAAGTCATGCCTGACAGGCTCCAAAATATCTTTATGATCTTATTCGGTCTCCACACTCCAGTACCTCATCCCGTCCTCTACGTTCTCTAGGTCGTCTGGATCTATTTGTTCCTTGTGTTAAGTCCTCTCTTGGGCAGCAGAGGGCTTTTGCTGTTGTTGGCCCATCTATTATGGAATGGACTTGGTTTCGTGCAAGGGTCACTGTTGGTGATAGAGCTCAGTCAGCTCGTTGTTTAAAGACGTTCTTATTTCCCCGGGTTCTCATACTTGAAGCGCTTCTGAGTAAGCGCTTCTGAGTAGTTTGTTCTGTAAGAAGCACCATATAAGTTATCAAATACAAATGCAGTAAATAGAGATCCAAAATCGACACAACAGATTAAGGTAGAGTCCAACGGTTTTGGAAAAATAGGCCTAATTGCGAAGTGAATAAAAATGTATGCTTACTGACTGATCCAAGATGACTTTGAGTGTTCTAACAATCGTCGATTCGCATCTGGGAACTGCCAACGCCAGTGAGCGTTGACTGGCACTACAACCGAAGATTTTGAGGTGGAAACTGGTGGGAAAGGGGTCGTTCTGACTAAACGACTCTCCACAGCGGTTGTTCAGATCGATGGTCAGATGGTGGACACGAATCTCGGGCAGAATGGCTGGACATGGGTCAGTCGAAGCGGTCGAAGGACTGGCCGGTGGTGGCCGGTCGATGGTGGCCACTGCCCCGTAGGCGCGGCACGAGTGCTGGGTGTATTCATCGCTGAGGCCGAGGAGACTGGCCGATCGACCCAGGGATCCATCGCAAACGATGGCCACGATGCGCTCAGAGATAGCATCCAACTCTTTCAGACAGTCCTTCGTAAACTAGACAAAAGCAGCAGCAATACTTAAATACAGCGCTTCTGAGAGGCACTTTTAAAAGGCGCTATAGAAAGCGTCTTGACACATATATACATACATAAATGCATACATACATACATACAAGCATACATTCATACATATTTAACATACATACATACATGCATAGATAGATAGATAGATAGATAGATAGATAAATAGACAGCTCGATAGATACGTAGATACATATATACATACATGCATACATACATACATGCATACATACATACATACATACATACATACATGTAAAGATTGGCACATGCTTGACACTCATCAAACTCGCTGGTGTATTGCAGACGACATCATAATTGATTAACCAATTTGCAGTGACTGGTCTTGGCGCCAATGCTATTCGTGCACTATCAGGTGTTCTAAATGGACACTAATCGATTATATGCCTCCTGTCAAAAAGAGTGATTAGCATAACATTCTACGAGGAACAAGTCAGAATATGGCAATGCTCTGTGATAATAATCAGGAGCAGACAAATAACAGTCATTGTGCAAGATTTTCTATGGACTCATTTCAGAGTTATCATCATCATGATCACGGTCGTCAACATTATCATCATACTGGTCATCCAGTTTACATAAAGAATAACGAACTGTTTAGGTATTTCAGTATACACTTCGTATGGACCCTATAGCTATCTGGCTATGATCTACAATGGGTGTTTGCTACAGATAACTTGGAGTGAATGAACTAGTTCTTAATCTTCCCCTTCTCTCTTCTCGCTTCAATTTCGAACACCATCCACCGTAGCAGTCCGACTGCCTGACTGCCTGACTCATTGATTTTGACCTGGAAAGGAACCCTTTTACCTATCGATTTTGCTTTGACTGAGCGCCTGTGAATAAGCTGGTTCCCCCGACTTAGCTTTCGTTGGGCGCTGTAGAAACCTAGAGAATACGGTTACGATTTCTGAAAAAATGGAAGTTCTTGGAAGGCATCAATCAATGATCGCTTCACGTAAAACCGTTGTCAAAACTGGTAATCATTTGGAGAATCCTGGTATGAAACCCGAAAGTCATGTGAACCAGAAGACAGACAACGATGGGTAAGCGAGTTGAAACAGATGAGTAAAGATGCCTGGGCGCAATTAGAAAATATATTTATGGAAAACTTCACGTCGCCAAGTTAAGATGACTACTCCTATGTACCCATAAATAATTTTATGTATATATGCATGTGTTTGTATGTGTGTGTGCTATATATTGTATGAAAGTATTCGTATTTGCGCCTCGGCCGAAAAATACTTAGACCTCGGGCCATTCTTATACAGAGGAGTTTCTTCAGAAGCGTCCAAACAAATGTGTCACCTATGACTCTTGCAGCGTAATCACTGGGCGCAGTAGAAATCTCGATATTACGATTTAGAATCAAATTCACAATTAAATGTAAATGTAAACGTACACGGTTTTATATAGCGACCGTACAGCAGTTTTGGCCGCTGACTGCCGTCTTACCTTTGTTCCAAGTCTGAGATCCAACAGGCTGTCGTGTCGCGACTTCAGTAGGTCTAGGAGGTATTCTAGAAACAGTCCCGTCTTCGTGACGAAGCTCTGATGCTGCCAGGACCCTTCAACGTTCTCCTGGACCTCAAGACCAACGCTTCGAAGAAACTTGAGACTTCTCCCGTCAAGGGCCACGTACTTGGTCCGAGTTACGACATCCGGCCGGCCTCTCTCCTCGTAGACGATGATGCGAGAGGCCTTTCCGGTCTGGGCTACGATCCAAGCGGAGATAAGCCCCGCTGGACCAGCGCCGATGATGACGACAGTGGCACGTGACGTGCGCAGGCGCAGTCGGTCGTAGGAGGACTTTGTGATGACGAAAGCGCACGTGACAACGGCTGTGATGAGGACGGTCTCAATGATCACAGAAGTCGACAGAGACGGTTGGCATGACGACGAAGAGGAGGAGGAATACGAGGAAGAACAGCAAGCAGAAGAGGAGCAGGACGAAGAGGAGGAGGAGGAGGAGGAAGATGAAGAGGACGAGTAATCCGGCAGCAAAATGTTATAATTGGTGGACATCATAGGACATAATCCGTGCGGCACGGTAACGCGTTTGGTCATTGATCATGCGGTTGCGGGTTCGACTCCGTGTAACGACCCTAGGCAAGTTGTTTGCGCACACCGTGCCTCTGTCATCAGGCAGTAGAATTTGGTACCGGCGTAAGCTGGAAAGTAAACGGCAAGTCCTGCGATGCACTGGCCCAGTGTCCAAGTCCTTGGGATTCGTCCATTGCCGGCTCAAGGGCCTAGAAAAGATGAGCGCCTCCCCTACGTCTCACTTGTGGAATTTGGAATACTTTACTTACTGTTTTATAGGACTTAATGATCAGCGAAGATTATCTGTTGTTATTCGGCGGGGAGATCTAAGCTTCGCCATTCATGTGTTTTACGATTGCATTGGGCATGTTATGATCTTCGACGTGATTGTGCTGAAGAAAAGCATCGCCGACAACACAGCAGCAGCGGTCTTGTTCTAGTTGCAGCAGCTGCTCCTTGGACCAGCAGCATCTGCGTCTCCTGCATCAGCGACTGATTGCTGTGCATAGGCCGGATGATATCTCGTCTTAGCAGCAAAAGTCCGTTGTCTTAGATGGAATCAGACGCAATTTTGCAACCAATTTCCGTCACCGTGAGCACCGTTAAAGGCAAAAGATGGGGACGCCGTTCTAAAGCAAACAAACAAGGTTCCCATGCAGATTCTGCAGCGGATTTCCGTGAGGCTACGGGTTAAAATCAATACGAATTTATATAGCATACATCTTTATTTATTTGTTTACATATATGCCAAAGATAAAGATATGAGCATATATTTAACAATATGCAGAACCAAATGCGTGAGATTGGTCAACATGGGCCAATGTATATTTATGTGAATTGCACGTATCCATATACTCCACTCTGAATATAGGTTAAATAACGGCTCAAACTTTCCATTATCTCGCTCGCTGTCTGTCTGTCTGTCTGTCTGTCTGTCTGTCTATCTGTCTCTCTCTCTCTCTCTAGTGGCGTACTCCTAGGAGCGTAGCCTTGTCCATGATGCTGCGCCAAGTCGACCTATCCTGGGCTCTCCTCCAAGCAATGTGGAGCCCAATGTTCAAAGGCGAAAGATCTTTGCCGAGAACTGTGGAGAACTTTTCAATTAGAATACTGCATATTTGATTAGATTACATTACTTTCTACTACCATTACCGTAACAGTTACTACTGCAATCAGCGTCTACGTTTTACAGAGAGATTTCGTTCTTAAATATTCCTAAATGCAAGAGCGATTTCCAGACTGAATGACTGATTCTAAGACACATTCTAGGAACACTTAGAGATAGGATCAAGTAGAACCGAACCGTAGAAGATGGAGATATTCGAGCAATTACTTGAAATGCGTGAATGCATTTACGCCTATAAATCGTTTTAGGTAGATGTCTCAACCACCTCTAATTTGCTGACTTCTAATGCCTCTGCCTCGTGAATATACTTAATTACATATTATTATTTTATTGTTAGCCCCGAGGTATTTATGACCCCTCAAGAAGCAAAAAAATATCCGGAAGAAAAATTATTATTGATGTTGCTATTGTTACTGTTATTATTTGTTTGATTGACTTTAACGTAAACAATTTAATTTATTAATGCCAGAGCATGATGACAATGTTCCGGAGAGGCAGATTATTATAATTATTTTTTAACCCGAGGTAGGTATTATTATTATTATTATTATTATTATTATTATTATTTCTATTATTATGAACAACTCGTCATCAGTTCTCCGATGCCTTGAGGTCTGAAAATTTTTATTATTATTATTATTATTATTATTATTATTATTACTCAAGCAAATAGAAATAAATTCACCGCAGATGCATCTATTCCTTATGCATGTACCTGAGAGATGTAGACTACTTAATGCATGTACACTATTATATATTTATTAAAGAATATATATTATATATATATTATATATATATATCACATGTGAATAATATAGGCCTGCGTATGCGGCTAATGCAGGAGCGCGATGTTGGTAAACGCTCTGCGTGTCATTGATGCTTATTTACTGCATGTGGAGACATCTATCTTCAAGCGAATTGCATTGGATTCTGATGATGTTTTTGCAAAACAAAGCCATAACGCTATCAAAATAATGTCAGGAAGTACGATTTAGACTTCACTAGAATTCGCGATACTGCAATATCACTAAAATATACAAGTACTGTCTAGCAATAAAGCAGTTATGACGACAAGTTGCAGCCATTCCATGTGGCTTGTGTAAGTAGTATGTAGCATGTATCGATGATTGTTGGCTCGTTAGTTCGGTGTTTGTGTATGTGTATGCCTATGTGTGTGTGTGTCGAGACACATAATATAGCGCCCTTTAGTACCTCACAGAATCATAGTTTAGTACAAGACAGACCATGTCTATAAGCATTCTATACTCACATTAGTGTCTGCAGCTGTTGGGCATTACTGTTGGGAGTGCTAGGCGTGCGGAGTTTGCCTGATATTGTTAGAAAACAACTATTGGTCTCGTAGATGTCGCCATCGTGTGTTGCCGCTGATGCTGATTATGCGATTTGCATGCGGTTTGCCCGATCTCATCAGACTCCGCAGCCCAGGAAGCAGGTCATTCATTCAGTATGGCTGCTGCTGCTGCTGGCGTTGCTTCTCCTCTTCCGCCTCCTCCTTATATTGCTCCATCTCCAACTTCTTCATGCTTTGCTCTCCAAAGTCCTTGAATGACGGATGGTTCGCTGCATTAGTCGGAACCTTTCCCACTGGGATGATTCCCAACACATCCATGTCCAGCCCCTATCGAATCAGTGGCTGCCCATCCAGCCTCTATCCTTCCCCAGCTTCTTCGCATCCATCCTCTATCCATCTAGACTCTTCCTATCCAGCCTCTGCCCTTTTCCCATCGCCCCCAAGTCATCAGCTAATGCGTGCTTGATAGCCCTTTCCGATCTGAAAGACACCCATTCGGGTTGCATTAAAGCACCGTCTAAGTCAATGGCAACAAACAGTAATCGTCTGTTCTTCGGTTGGGGCGGAAAGAGGGCGGCATTCATTTCATGGCTGTTGGCGCCACGTTAGAATGACGCAGTAAAAGCAACAGGGATTCAGCGGCAGATAGAGAGCAACGCTTCGCTGGTATGCAGACTCCGCAGCCCAGGAAGCAGGTCATTCATTCAATTCAATATACATTCAATTGCATCAATGCTTCATTTATAACAGTTCTTGATCTAGCAAGAATGCTTCATCAGTCGCAATTCTTCATTAGTGTCAAGGCATCAATAGTAATTCGCTTCATGTTTGCCTCAATTATTATTAGTATTACTACTACTACTACTACTGCTGCTGCTGCTGCTACTGCTGCTACTGCTGCTGCTGCTACTACTACTACTACTATTTCGTCATTTATTTGGTTGCCTCAATTGTGCATACTTACTTTAAAATTGTTCTGTTTACACAAGCCCTTCCTCCTTTACTTACGTAAAGTAACCAGGTGTGGTAGCGCTAAACATAAACGGCAGTTGAGTCCATCCATTCTCTGACACCCTGTTGGGTGACCTTAGACCTGGTCATCAGGCACTCTCGACATAGATTACTTCGGGCTATTAAACTCCAGTTTATATGATATGATGCTAAGTTAATAAATGGGTTCGAATTAAATCAGTAGCAATATATCAATAGCAGCAATAACTTATATTGATGTGTAAGTCTCCATTACGCACTGCTCAGCAAATCCGGAATAGAATATCAGAGATCAAATCACCCAGATGCATAGCTTCACATTACCTTTTCAGGAAATCTTGTATCGGCTATGGCGCCCATGTTCTGTGTTGAAATAAGGAACGGTATATTTTAAATGCAATATGAATCACTAATTCATACGAGCTTTAGAAGTATTACAGATAACTGCAACAAGGAGGCTATCCAGGTGAAATAAATATAAATGATATAATATAAATAGATATATATATATATAGAGAGAGAGAGATTTGTATGCAAATGATTATCACGCAACTACAATATCATATCTCAGACACCAGTCTAATGAGAGTTACAAATACATCATGCATAAATATTTTAGCTTTAGATTGCCTTTCCATGAAATCGGGGTAACCAAATGAAAGCCTAACAAGAAGCTTTACAATAATTGTAATACGCAGGCATTGATGAAACTACAGACCAAGTTTGTTTAACGACGTCTTCGTATCGCAAACGGAAGGCGTCAAGAAACATACATGGCATTCTGCACCCCATAGTCGTACAGAGGTGATAAAAATTTACCCCGCTCAAGCGTACAGTGGCAGCCCCTTCCAAAACTCCGAATCCAAAACCAGTTGTAAATCGACATACATACACACATACACGCATACATATACACATACACACATACATACATACATGCACACATGCATACATATATACACACATACATACACACGCACACATACATATACACATACATACATACATCCATACACACATAAACACACTCACAACTATCCCACATACATACACACATACAAACATACATACACACACTCACACACACACATACACACACATACACACATACACGCATACATACACATATACAAAGGAGTTCGTGTGGCAGAATCATAATTCTAGCATCCGGTAAGCATCTCGTTTATCGTCTGTGACAAAGGGGTTGATGATCAAAGAGCTGAGGTTATCAGCAGCATCTGATCATCTCATCTCAGCCTCCGTTGGTCCAGACGTTGACGTTGAATGCATCGCAGACAATAACATGTAACGAGCATAACAGCGATGATGATGACGACGATGAAGAGATTAAAGGCAGTGATGACATCAATAACGACATCAAATAACAAGAAAATGACGAGGTCGTAATTATTGACCGAGTGATGACGAGTGGTCCGAAAAGAAACATTGTTTTGATGGCGAAAACAATGACGAAGATAAAAGGCGCACCGACAATGCAAATCCGCCTTTGATGATCACCGATAAGTAACTGACGCCAAGCAAAACACAATCAACATGCATGCACAAGAACAAACGTACATACCTAGGCCTAAGCACATACAAAGGCCTACATACATACATACACAGGCCTACATACATACATACATACACAGGCCTACATGCATACATACATACATACAAGGTCTTCATACATACATAGGCCTAAACACATACAAAGGCCTTCATACATACATACATACAAAGGTTACATGCATACATAGACCTTCATACATATATAGGCCTTCATACATACATATCTGGCATATATACATACATACATACATACATGCATGCATATATGCAAACATACGCTTACATATATATATATACACACAAACACTCGAATACATACCTACTGCAACCTATTATATATGTATCAGCAGATGGAACTTCTGGGTTACTGCGTCATAGGGTCAGTAACTCGATGATATGCATCTACTCTCGTTCAACCATCAATTCTATACACAGGAAGAGCATTCACAACAAAATTCACAACAAAACCACTGGCCATAAGCATCCGAAGTTTCACAGGATTCTTGCAACTAGTGAGCTACCACTTGAGCTGCGGCCAAATGTTTTTGCTTTCACGATTACAGTGCACGCGAATGCTTTCAACCGAGGACAACCAGAGGGCAACACAACAACCGCAACAACCTGACAACAACAGAACAACCTTTCCTCACACGTGACATGGCTCGACAACGAATTTCACACGAGAACATGTACTGTATGTATTTGTGTATTTAGTTAAAATATATACAATACATTTATTATATTGCCTTTGTGAGGCACTTTAAAGGCGCTATACCAAGTTCCTACATAAATACATACATACATACATACATACATACATACATACATACATGCATTTATTATATTGCAATAATAATTACTGTAATGAAGGCAATAATATTCATATTTAATGAGATATGTAGCTAACATATTGTAGATTCATGTAGCATACTTTGTTGGCTCTGACAAACGCATATATTCGCAACAGACTGGAACACACTTTCCGACTGGGTATCGTACACTGACGCGTTCCGATCCGATCCGATGCGACCTGACCCGATCCGTTAAGACTGAGATGTTCAGGCCGGAGAAACTGTCCCCGATCGGCCGTCTGACAAAGACTGTCAGCGCACAACGACCCGACCCGACCCGTTCACGTTTTTCCAGTTGGATCGGGTCGGGAGGCATCGGTGCACAGAAGACCTTAGCAATAAACAATGCAGCATAACGGTTGGGCAGGAGGGAGTGACCGACGGACGGTCGGACGGACGGAGTAAATAATGGAGGGACGGATAGAGGGAGGGGATGATGGACGTAGGGAGAAAATGACGTTGGGACGACGGACCGACAGAGGGCGGGCGAGCAAGCCAGAGAGCCAGCCAGCGTTAGCGTGGGATGAATAAATAAGCGATTCATACTGACGGATTATACCTGAGGCGAGTTTTGCATTCTGCGTCAGCTAAACACGGGACATGCTTAGGGCGCATGCGCCGTGACAGTGACGGAAATGCTTAGGGCGCATGGGCCTTGACGTCGCCATCTGTAATAACTTCGTCTGTAACTGAAACCATGGCAACTAATCTTGTGACTAATTCACGGGATTTCCGTCTGCAGCCGGGCAAAGACCTTTCACTGTCACCAGGAAAGTGATTTATGTCCAGCCTCACATAGGACCTATCATCCGCTGACCGTTAGGGGATCGTTTCATCTAAAGCTGGCCATCCTATCCTCAAACCTATTGCATTAAAGATTTCCGATTATCCTTAATGTTCCAGAAATAATCAGATACAGCTCTGCACAAAATGCCGATGCCTTTGTGTTGCCCATGGAGGTTATATATATATAATATATATATATATATATATATATAATTTATATAAATATATAATATATAAATAATAAATAAATAAATATAATAAATATATATAATAAATATAAATATATATATAAATATATATAATAAATATATAATATATAAATATATAATTTATATTTGGTGTTGCTTCTCCAAATATATGGGAAAGGAAGGAGCTATGGTAAGAAAAACAATACCACTCATATCATGCATATAAGTTGAATATATATATACACACATGTGTGCATATGTATATATGCATATATACGTAGAGAGAAACCTATTTATCTGCCTGGATAGGTTCAGGCTCACAGCAGTATATCGCTGGCTGGTGACTGCAGGAGATATCGATTTGTAAGGCGTCGATTCCACAATTGACCGAGGTCTGAATCATAAACTAGCGGTCGTCACACAAAAGCCCATGAAGGCCTCGCCATTTCTGGTACATTCAATCGCCACGAAGGTAGAAAATTACAGAATAAGCCACGAAAAATCTGGCACATTGCCACATATATATATTTCTACAAAATGTTGTTCATCTAGAATTGCAAATATTCTTTAGAAAATTACTGCAGCGAACCTTCTCTTCATCCGCATTTGATTTGGGTTCTTTTGTTTTTCATGTACATACTCATTAGGGTCTAGTTTCAGTGTATAGATTAGTTAAGGCAATTAATTAAGATTCTGCCGGCCGACTATAGAGTAAGTAGGGCTTTAATATTACTAAAGGCAAGCTTAGGTAGTTTATTAGATTTAGTTAGCTGAGATGGGATTTGCACTGTCTTGACTAAGCGTTTTCTGAGCAAATCAAACGTCCAATGGAAATATTATGACCTAAGTCGAGTAATTAACTGCCCATAGGTAAGGAAGATTATACATCTTTGGAACTGCATTATGGTAAATGGTTTCTTGTGGAAAAAAACTATAATGTATCATCAAGACTTTATTCTTTCACTACTGTATCTATAAACGAGCCAAGACATTAAAAGAGTCAAGTGAATGAACAGGTGCTTGGGTAAGATGTAACCAGCATGCGATCGATGTTGTAACACGGCGTTGCTCAAGTGTTTGTTGTTAATCATATAGCGCCTTTGCTTCACTTTGGAAACCAAGTAAGGTAAAGCATATAGAAGCGCCACAATCACAAAAAAAAAGAAAATCGTGGACAGCAGTAAATGTAGGCTAATTGCAATAAAAAAATTATAGCGCCTTTTCAACAGAAACTCCTCAAAGGTGCTCCAGAATGGACAACATAAAACCGCAGCTGACGGAAACGAAGCAAACAAAGCTCTTGATCCAGGATTTCAGTATGAGAGGGGTCATATATCAAGCGCAGGCCTATTCGGGGTCTTGGGGCGGAGATCAGTGTGTCCGGCAGATATGTAGGCCTATATATGTATGTGTGTACGTATGTGTTTTTCTTGTTAGTACGTATCAAGACACTTCAAATAGTAGTTCCTTTTCTGGAACTCTCAAATGCGTCGCAAAGTAATGGCAGAGGAGGCGGTACCTATGTATGATACGATACAGAAAAAATCGAATGTTGCATCCTTTGAAAGCTGTATATAGTACAGAATAGTCTAATATGGAAAAACTCAAAGGAGTTGCAAAGTAATGACAGAGGAGGAGGGGCAGTGAAGGCTGTAATATGGAAAGAAAGTGAGTGTTATCTTTTAAAATATGAGCCGAGAACTACTACTGGATTAGAAGCCAAACAGTGGAATTATTCAAACAATCGGTCTATCGAATGAATTCCCCTATCCTCAAATTAATCTGATTTCAGACCCACGGACAAAGCCGCATGAGGTGTAATTAGACTCAATTACTGCAAATCTCCTTAATTAAAATTGATCAGTGCAGCGCATACAGAACTGTTTCTACAGAAAAGAAAGACAATGACTAACAATGACTAACATGTTCTCTTTCTGGCGGTTGTTAAGTCGACAGCTGACTGGAATCGAAATCTCAGAAACTGACCGAAAGCCGAAACCTATATACACGCGAGCAGTGAAACAGCATCCACAGACGACAGCAGCAGCAGCAACTGTTAAGGTCCGTTTGCCGTCGTGGCACAGCAACTGTAGCAGTAGCATCAATCCCAGCTGCACTGCATCGGTCACCAGCAGCCACTAGGGGCGCCACTGTACGTGCGAATGATAACAAAAGCCACCGATGAGATTAGAAACACAGCTCTCAAAGGATGCGACTAATTGAATTCGTCCTCTGCCGACAGCGGGCACGTGCTCTCCGATCAGATCGCTCGGCAGATAATTTATTACAATCGTTTGTTTCAATATTTTTTTCGGCTTTCTCGACGATTTAAGGATCTCGTCTTGGGAGTTGACGAACACTGGTGGAAAAATAAAAATAAATTCGCAGGCATGAATACGCAATGATATAACTTCCTGTTAGGGATTTAGCGGACGGGTAACATTAACTACTGCGATTTCCATCTAGTTCAGATTGAGTTTACCAGACTGCATTAGACGAGAGACTGAACGGGGCTGACCATCAATATTCGCATCAGAAGAGGCCTACCAAGGGAATCGGCCACCATGCAAGCTGCCTCGATCTTTAAATGCTCGATAAATCGCTCTCTCCAGAATGAAGGCACTATTTATCTTCCACTGTGGCTACAATTCTGTCTATTCTTCCTCTTCCCCTCATCTCTCTTCTCGCTTCAATTTCAAACAGCATCCACCGTAGCCGTCCGACTGTCTGAGTGTCTGACTCCTGGATCTTGACCCTTTTGCCTATCGATTTTGTTTTGACTGAGCGCCTGTGAATAAGCTGGTTCCTGCGACTTAGCTTTTGTTGAGCGCTGTAGAAATCTCGAGATTACGATTACGATTACGATTATTTTTGACAGAAATCGTTCTCATAGCACAGAATGACGAAGAGTTTAGATCTACAGGCTACAACAATATTGCTAAAATAGGCTTAAATACATACAGAATCTGTCTCGCTGATTATGGTTTTGGTGTGCCATCGGTTGATGCATTGTGCACCGTTGCTATAAAAGTTGCTAAGTAATAACAGTAAGGTCATGCTAAAACTTGTTTAAAACTGGGTTTGTATACATCGCTTTAGCACAAGCCTATTTGAAGCTGCTGAGTCATAAATGTATGTATGTATGTGCCTATCGATTTTGTTTTGACTGAGCGCCTGTGAATAAGCTGGTTCCCGCGACTTAGCTTTTGTTGAGCGCTGTAGAAATCTCGAGATTACGATTACGATTACGATTATGTACAGCCTACAGGTATCTATGTTTGTATGTTTGTACGTAGGTATTTATCAAGAGACTTAATATAGCGCCTTTTTAACTTCTCAACAACGCTGTATACATACCTAACTGATCTAAGTATATTGGCCTAGTTAGTTACATTTCGTTACTGCTTACTTCAAGGTGCCTCTGTGCGTGAGGATGCCGGTTCGCATACCGAAAATGGAGATATTTCAGAGATTTAAATCTAAGGCTAGTACGGTCCGTACACGGGCACATTAAATGGCGTGGCGCCCATTCAAACGGACAGCGGTGGTGAAGGACCTCACCCGATTAATTCATTGAAAAATGAGCAGGGTCGAGGCCATACGGTCGCTATAGAAAAACATGTACATTTGCAGTTTGCGTTTACATTTACATTTCGCATTTACACTTTCAGTTTGCAATTACATTTACATTTACAGTTTGCAATTACATTTACATTTACAGTTTGCAATTACATTTAAAGTTTGCATGTACATTTACAGTTTGCATTTGAGTGAGGTCTCAGGCAGGTTGATTATGCCAGCTGAGCAAAGTTACACAAGATAGCCATGATGGATGTAAACACGACTGTGGCGCCACCTGTAATTATATAACGTGAAGATTTCTACAGTTCTCCGCTATCTTAATGCACAAGGCTACATAGTATACCTTTATCTAGACACTTTCCAAATTAATTTAGCCATGTCTCATTATTTACAGCAAAAGGTCAAGGTTCAAACCTCAGACACCGGATGTCTGGCCACGGAACCCCCCTCAGCGGATAAAAATAGCTATAGACTCTGACAAGTACAAACAAACCTGCTTAAGTGTCCAAATGACTGCAACCACGACACGAGCCTAACGTGGAGGCAAACACAGCGACCCCTCAGGAAGACAAATTAGACTACAGAGAGCCACTCGTACTCGAATGACGTCATTGACGCTTTAAAGACTAGTCATTGCCAACACATACATGCACACACATACACACGTACACACACACGCACACACACACAGGCAAACACACGCATATATGTATAGAGAGAGACATACATACAGACAGACAGGCAGACGACAGACATACAGACATACAGACAGAAAAACGGATGGACACAGCTTATACATGTAGATACTAATGTATATACTATAGGCTTCACGAAGTCTTCAGTTAATTAAAAGACCATCGGCTTAGAGGATTCAAAGCAGGCGTAGTCTGTATTCCAATGCTGCACTCGACCATACATGTAAAATGCCATGTATTTAATTATATAACGCTTTTATATTCTTTTATATTCGAAGAGGTAGTTCTTTTGTAAGATCGGCTATTGTGTGTTTCCATTAGCCCTGTGGCAAAACCGCTGCGGAGAAATAATCAAGTATTTTCCTGCAATTATTCACGAAGAATAGGAAGCAAAAACTCGTGAGGTACTCGAGCAGGTCCATAATCTACGAGTCTCGATGTTTCTGTACATAAGCCAGAGTACTTATTTGAGTACTTTGTGGTTTGTGAACTCGTGTAGACCAATTAATCATTCCAACTGGCTTAAATCTGTCCGTAACTCATGCATGCATCCTTACACTATACTATAGGCTAAAGTTAGCTACATCGGTAAATGCGTACGCCAAGGGACCTCTGTGCGTACGGATCCCCGGTTCACTTCCAGGCCATGGCTTAATTCAGAGATCTAAATCTCGGGCTAGTATGGTCCGTGCATGGGGACCTTAAATGGGGCAGCGATGGTGAAGGACCTCACTCGATAAATTCATCGCAAAATGAGCAGGGTCGCTATAGAAAACCTATGCATTTACATAATAACTACTAATGAATGCATACACATATACATACACATTAAAATTTAGCAAACCTGTCCAACTGCATTTGGATAGTGCCACTGTAAACCTTTCCTCCTTTATGGAATGGAAACTGTTTGCCTTAACAGCAGTCAGCTGGACTCTTTTGAGTACACTTACAGCACTGCTATAGGCCTATGTAAACTATTCAAAATCTGTCATAGCAGTGTTCGTAATCGTAATCGTAATCCCGAGATTTCTACAGCGTCCAACGAAAGCCACGTCAAGGGAACCAGCTTGTTCACAGGCGCTCAGTCAAAACAAAATCGATAGGCAAAAGGGTTGCGGAGTCTAAACCGCACTTCATGCGGGAACCTAGCAGCAGATGCTGGTTGCCCAGAAGGCTGAGATATTTTCAGAAATGTTCTTTCAGTGATAATGCTGCCCATCGGTTTTCTATGTGACTTTCTCAGTCACAGTAATTGATTGAATATTTTTTCTGATGCTGTCAGTCAGTAGTATACTGTCAAAGGAAGATATGCTGTCCATGTCAATTTACTGTTTTTTTTTCTTTTTCTCGAGTTTTGCTTTATTTGCTACCATTTTTTGGTGAAATAAAAGATATATATATATACATATATATATATAATCAAAGGCATACTATGTATATAATACATATTTATGCAGAAACATATAATCAAAGGCATACTATGCATATAATACATATTTATGCATAAACATATAATCAAAGGCATACTATGCATATAATACATATTTATGCATAAATATATAATAAAATCAGACCAGAGGAATCGACTCGTGGTCGAAAGGAGAGGAAGGAAAGACCTATAGTATGTGAAGGACGGTCAGTTGTAGACGATGTTAAAAGTAGGCCTACTCGTAGGCCTTTATAAGAACTAAAAATTACATTTATATCTTAAAACACCTGAACTAATGTATTTCACTGGAAATTTTGTGATAATCTAGAGCATGTGTATAAAAATACTATACTCGTTTAACACTGATATTTAACATAACTTATTTAACATACTATACACTGATATTTAACATAACCTATTTAACATACTATTTCGCAAAATACATACCTTCGTCACAGAACTATCCACTTGCAATCATTGCACTTTGTCAATATAGGCCTAAATGCAATCTAAAACTGTGCTCAAGCTGTTCCGAACAAACGGATGTCAAACTGACACCTGTTGCACTCAGCCACCTGAATGATTTCGATTGTGTGCGCATGTCCAAGACCCGTAGGCCAATATCTACGCCGAAGTGAATCGAACTCAAACTCAAATGAAATGTCTTCTGAAGAAATTAGAAGCCATATTAAGTTGTGTCACATCACATCATGTCTAGTCATGTCACGCATGTCATCTCAGATCATATCCGTGTTGTACTAAGATATACTGTTATGTCATTGTGCGTTATGCCTACATCCATATATGAAACTTGAGAAGCTGTCCAGATGCTTCATTAAAAAGAGGTCTATGGCCTATAGCAGCCTATTAAGAGCCTTGCATCTGGCATATGCGCTAAACGTTAGCAATAGGCTATTAGCCTATAAGCCGCTACAGCTTATAGCCTAAACAAGGTCTATAATCATGACATTTCTGACTCTCAGACAGTCTATTTAATTAGGCCGTCAGCAGGTCTGCATAGTGTCACTGGTATTCGTCGTCGTCGTCGTCGTCATTATCATCATCACCGTCGTTGTCTCCGTCATCATCGTCATTATCCATATCATTATCATCATCATCGCCGTCATCCAGCTTATTCACAGGCGCACAGTCAAAACAAAATTGATATGCAGGTAAGGTCATATTCGGTTTCAGGTCAAGATTCCAAAGTCAAACAGGTAGACGATCAGACGATTGCAGTGGATGGTGTTTAGAACTGGAGCGAAGGAGGACGATCCAGTATAGGAAATGTGGAACAGAAGTGTTTTCAATTTTAAATGAAAGACATGCGCAGAGATTGTTGATTGGCAAATCACAGCGCAGCTGAGAGACGCACATCCAACTGACCTATCTCTAGAACAAGACGTCTGAGCTCTTTAATAATATATATATATATATATATATAATATATATATATAATACATAACATATATATATAGAGAGAGAGAGAGAGGAGAGGACAGGTGCCTTGCTCTCTTTGTATAGGTCTATTCAATATACATAGCATAGGTCAGATATATCCAATATACAGGGATAGTTTGCCCTATCCTATGTACATATCTAAACAGACAGACAGACAGACAGACAGACAGACAGACAGACAGACAGACAGACAGACAGACAGACAGACAGACAGACAGACAGACAGACAGACAGACAGACAGAGATTGCAAAAGGTACAAAAGGTGTTGGCGAGGTCAACATAAGATGGTGTCAACAGAAAGCCAACTAGAGAACCAGTGTGAGCCCAACGAATGTGGCTGTAAGGTCAGCTTGGAAGGACTGCGGAAGGCTTGTTTCCCTGAACTGAAACAGACCATCCAGACGGTAGAAATTGGACGCCCTAATAAGGTAGGGACCCAAGTCAATCGGTCCATCTGCCATCTGCCTCTGTCCTTCTCGCTAGGCCTGACAGACTTTTCAATACGTCGTGCAACACTTTTCCAATAAATTTATAAGCCTGTCATCTGTGTATGGAGAAAGATATCCGACGCCCTTCTCCGTCCGTCAAGGAGGAAATTAATTATGCGCGCAATAACGAAAATTGCAAAATCTACCGCGAGAATGGCGTCTAAAACCCCATGGAAAATAAATGCATCGACTGAGCGATATTACAGGAAATGAACAAGATGCAATCAAGCGCACGACAAGACGACCGCTTCCGTCAGCGATCCATTTACACGTATCAATACTGTCATACTGTTTGACTTACTGAAGTCTTAAGTCTTAAGCAGGCTTATGTAACGCAAAGCTTGCTTAAATAGAATCTCGTGTCAGTAATTAAGTTTTTATAATTACTGTCCGAATCGGACCATCATTAATGAAATCGGCGCTTAGTCAAATCCAATCAGCGGGACACTTGTTGGGATAGTTTCAGTAGCGGCTCGAACTCCGGAGAGGTCAAACCAAGAGCCACTGTTATGAAAAAGCAAAATGTTTGTGGTGTGGATATTCGTGGGATGGTAAAAACAACAATCGAGGGATGACAGTTTACCTAGAGATAGATATCATGAAATCCAGTAAAATTGCGTCATTATTTTCGTACGATGTATGTATGTATGTATGTATCTATCACTAAATTTATAAAGCGCCTTTAAAGTAACTCACAAAGGTGCGATTCCACCAATGTTCACATGCCATAACTTTCTCTAACCTACGGTGAGGCAACGTAGCCGAGGGGTTAGAGCGCTCGGCTTGTAACACCGAAGAGTAGTCCTACTGGCTCGAGCCTCCCCTGTGACGGTTACTGTGTAGGGTCCTTGAGCAAGTACTTCACTCACGATTGCTCAGCGCCATCGATTTATAAGTAGGCATTAGAGAGTGGCGCTAAATAAATGCAGAAATAATAATAAAACGGTATTCAACCGGGCTTCAACGGATTATGATTTTGGTTACGATTTCACTTAAGCGACCATCTATTGATGCCTTGGGCATTATGACAGCGGCGCTATATAAGTTATTACAAGTTTAGATTAGAACGGAAGTCATACCAAAGTCCTAGCACCGGTGACTAAGTTTATCTTCTTGATGCAGTTTTATGTTGCGTTGAGAAATATCGGAGAGTTGATTTTTTATTGACTCTTATTGATCCCAATTCAACATATCAGGTTACACATAAAACGTACATTTACGCTTACATTTACAACGAGATTCGTTCTGAGAATGAACGGGAAAGAAGAGACCGGAAAATGTGCAGGAATTGTAACTGTAATAAAATCACCAATGTTCACACTCTGTCTTCTCTTATTTCTCTCACTCTGTCTTCTCTTATTTCTCTCACTCTGTCTTCTCTTATTTCTCTCACTCTGTCTTCTCTTATTTCTCTCACAGTCTCCCTCTCTCCTTCTCTCCCTCTCTGTCAGCCTCTCCGTCTCCCACTGTCTCCGTCTTTTCCATTGTCTGTACATCGTGTCTTCTTGTTTATTCTCCCAGTTTCACTCCCTATCTCTATCTGATTATATCTGTGTATCATATCTGTGTATGTCTCTGAGCCACTCTCTCTCTCTCTCTCTCTCTCTATATATATATATATATATATATATATATATATATATATATATATATATATATATCTGTCTATCTATCTCTTTCTCTCTGTGTATGTCTCTGAGCCATTCTCTGTCTCGTTCAGTCTCTCTTGCTCTCCCGCAAATGCAACCTGGAGAACTCAATTTGAACCAGGTGGAAAACCCAGTAGTTACTGTTTTCCGTCAGCTAAAGGCCCAACAGCAAATTGTGTGATTACACATTCAGGAGACAAATGAAGATAAACGAACTGAGCCGAATGTTGATTGGCAGATCACAGCGCAGCTGAGAGACGCACATCCAACTGACCTATCTCTAGAACAAGACGTCTGAGCTCTTTAGTAATATATATATATATATATGTATATATATATATTATATATATATATATATATATATATAGAGAGAGAGAGAGAGAGAGAGAGAGAGAGAGAGAGAGAGAGAGGAGAGGACAGGTGCCTTGCTCTCTTTGTATAGGTCTATTCAATATATATAGCATAGGTCAGATATATCCATTATATAGGGATAGTTTGCCCTATCCTATGTACATATCTAGACAGACAGACAGACAGACAGACAGGTCAGGGCAGCTGACCTATCTCTACAGAGGAACACAAGCAGAACATTATTACTTCTGTATTTATGAAGCGCCCCTCGATTAGGGCAAAGCATAAATCGATATCGCTGAGCAAACGTTGTGCGTGAAGGACTCGCTCGACTTCATATACTGTAACCGTTTCGGAGAGGAATCGAACCCGCATTCCGCGTTACAAAGTGCGAAAGCTCAAACCAGTCGGCTACTCTGTCACACAAGTAACTGACCAATCACGCTATGGGCAACAACATCAGCAACTAGACACTTTGTGAGATCGCGTGAACGGTCAGTCTAGACGTCTGGACATAATTAACGTGCTTCGTGTGGGGTCAACTTGTTGGAGCCAATTTGGAGGCTACGGCCAGTGACAGCTCTGTGGGGAGGATATGGAAGCCATGCTCCCAACTGAACACTTATAACGCACATTAGTAATCGTAATCGTAAACTCGAAGTGGCTAAAGCGCTACTTAAAAGCTAAGCGCAGGGCACCAGCTTATTCACGAGCTCTGCGTCAAGTCAGTGGGTTTGTCCAAAGATGCCATGTCAAGAACGAAGTCCGGTTGTCTGAAGATCAGAGAGAGAGAGAAGGGGGAAAGGAGCTGTTAGGGTGGGTTGTGTTTCAGCTGAGGGAAGGCAGCGGATTCGATGGATCAGAGTGGGATTTCTTGAAAAGGTGGGACTTCAGTTTTGAGTGGAACACCTGAGGAGCAAGAGACAGAGGGGCTTCAGACAGATGCTGATGGGTGAATGACGGAAAGGAGAGAGGAACAGGGAATTTGCAAAATTCAGTAACCTGATTTGATTTCTCTGACATATCGGAATTCGACCAGGCTTCTCCAACGGATTATGAATTTGGGCCACGGTTTAACTACAAGCGACCATTGACTGATGCGCTATAGAAGTCCTTGGATTAGATTAGCTTAACAGATTAGAGTTATCCCTCCAGCTACCTTTCCCAAAAACAAATTATAGGTTGCATGTATTAATTTGCATATATGCATGAGGATGATGATGATGAGTTCTCTGCCCGAAGGCAGGTCCATTGGCTTTATGACACCCGGGGATGAGATGACTGAGGTGGTTTCCCGTTGCCTCCTCACAGACAGTTGTGGGTCAGCAGCTTGTCCAAGGGCGCTACGCAGTGTCTTAAGGCAGATTCGAACCTGTGACCCTCCGTTTACGAGACACCGACCATGCCACTACACCACCATGTCCCATGCATACTAACGGAATTTTCATTGAACTGGTGATTGTTTTATCGAATTTGTTCTATTGATCTGTGTTGAGTTGGTTTGAGTTGGTGATTGCTCTGCTTCTTTAGAAGGTCCTGGTCTCCCATTGCCTCCCCCCATGTCGGAAAACCTAGCGCCGTCAGGGATTATAGCCGTCATGGAAACGCGCCGTTATTATGCCTCTAAGCTGGTAAAAGCAGATACCCCAAAGGGTTGAGAAACACATTTGGCTGCTGCCACCAAAGGCGGATAATTGAGTTGTACAGAGGAAGAGATCGCAGCGGAGGTCATGACGAGTGGAGTCGTTTTACATCCATCATATTACATCATTTTTCGACGCCTTTGGAAGGCTCTGTAAGAGAGGCTGTGTAAGTGTTCAGATCGAAGCATAGGCGAGATGTATATGAGCAAGTAGTTAGGTAAGTAAGGGCTCTGGCCCAACTGCAGCGAAAAGACAAGAGCTCTAGGCCTCCTGGTGATAATGTGCCGACTCTAACGGTGGAAGAGAACCACACTTTCTTAACTACATGCATTGTAGAGTTGAGATAGAGAGAGAGAGAGAGAGAGAGAGAGAGAGAGAGAGAGAGAGAGAGAGAGAGAGAGAGAGAGAAAGAGAAAGAGAGGGAGAGAGAGAGGAGAGAGAGAGAAAGAGAGAGAGAGAGAAAGAGAAACAGACAGACACAGACAGACACAGAGACTGAACGAGAGAGAAACAGAGAGAAAGAGAGAGAGAGAAAGAGAGAGAAAGAGAAACAGACAGACACAGACAGAGACATAGACTGAACGAGAGAGAAACAGAGACAGAACGAGATAGAGCGAAGAGAGAGACAGAGACAAAGGTAGATAGAGACACACAGATAGAGAGACATAGACAGACAAAGACAGAGACAGAACGAGAGAGATACAGAGACAGGGACAACGAGAGAGAGGAGAGACAGGGAAAGAGAGAGAGGGGGAGAGAGAGAAAGAGAGAGAGGAGAGACAGAGAGAGGGGGAGAGAGAGAAAGAGAGAGGGGATAGGTCAGCTGCCTTGCTCTTTATATATATCTACATGCATATGTATAAGGAGGCTGAATGTAGGCCCTAATAGCTTCCCTCGGGATCTGCATGTCCATCGGGCCAAGTACACTGCAAGTACCCTTCGCCAGCGCCTATACTGTTCTGTTTCGTCTGGGTTGGGCTGGCTGGGAGAGCCTCTAAGTAGTCATCTTGAAGAGATAAGTGCTCTGAATTAATGAAGGAATGAACGAACGAACGAACGAACGAATGAATGAATGATTGAATGGATACAAAGAACTAATTTCGGATTTAGGGAAAGCCAAATGCAGATCTTGGATGTGGGAGCATGACCGCGTTGCCTCCATCTTTGGATCCGTCAGGGGATACCATGAAAGCAGCTGTGCTATTATTATTTCTGCATTTATTAAGCGCCACTATCTAATGACTAAGCATCAGTCGATGGCGCTATGCTGAGCAATTGTAAGTGAAAGACTTGCTCAAGGTTCCTACACAGTAACCGTTTCTAGGGAGACTTGAAGCCGTATTGCACAGTGTGTGTGACCCACCCACGCCCACAATTCCTGCTCAGTTGATGGACATATGGTATGCTAACAAATACAGCATGTACACTACTTACTTACTCGCTTGAGTGTGTGCGTGTGTATGTGTGATTCTATTATTCATCGTCTAAAAGCCGACGACGATGACGACGACGATGATGACAACGACACACACAGGCACACAGACTTCGTTTCCCGACGGACAGTTCTTGTGTAACTTCGTTTAGAAACGATTACCTGTCAAGCAGACGAAAGCATCAGCATCATCAGCTGGTACTGCCACATCAGTAGCAGCAGCAGCAGCAGCAGCAGTAGCAGCATCTGAAGCCTGGTTATTGAGATGAGCAAGCATCAGTATCCTCCTCATGAAGGTTTTATGTATGCGTTTCTATGGCTGTAAACGCAGTCGAAACGTGGAAGCCCGCATCGTCACATGTACGGAAGGACTTAAAGTAAAGCCAGGTTATAATCGTAAACAGCTAAACACTGGACACTTGGAAAACGAGGTAGTATTGAAGCAGAACTCTGCATGGCAATCGGAAGAGTTGAGGAAATCGGAAGCAGTAGAAAAACTGGATGTGAAGCAAACCCGTGGTAATCACAGAGAGAGACAGACAGACAGACAGACAGAGACAGACAGAGAGATACAGACAGACAGACAGACAGAGACAGACAGTCAGAGAGACAGACAAAGAGACCGAGATTTATCAAACGAGAGTAAAGACAACATACCCTAAGTAATAGCGGCGCATGAATGCGTACTTAAGCTGGTAACTCAAGCGGTACAATGCAAAGAAAGACTGTTTGAATCTGTCCCAAAAGTAGGCTAGGCATAATAACTCATCATTACTGTCATACATACATTTCTGTTGGCATATCCCTATCCATTATGGCAGGGTGTATTGGTGACTTGGTTACTCACAGCACAGTGGCATCAGCTGGCTTGCTCATAGAAATTCTTTTACTTACTAACTGACTGAGACATCAAACTTAGTACTGTAAATTAAAATAAAGATAATGGTCACTTCATGATGCATCCCCATACTTAGCTCTACACAGGAAGCGTTACCGTGGCCACGTGGCTAAATGTCAGCTTTTGATCAGTGACCCGGGTTCGAATCTCAGAGTCCATCATGTGACATCGAAATAGATCACGTTGTCGAACCCTGCAGAAACCACAGAGAGACAATCAGCTTCACTATGAGCGCCTAATTATTAAATCCAATCAGAGCTTTACAAATGTTGCAGCATTGACAGGTAAAAGAGCTACTATATATTTCCTGCAAGTTTTCAAATTGAAAGTATGTCCGTTACCTGGATCAATGATGCGGCTAGTGAGAATGTGCCACGTTGACCCCTTAACCCACCACATTGTTACCTGACCTTGCCTTGACCTTGTGAGGCACCAAATGTTGATACAGAAAACGGATATGTTTAGAAGTTACCATCGCTTGATGCCTCACGCATTACAATAAAAGCACTGCACAAGTTTTTCCAGATTAGATTAAATGTAAATGTTTTTCTGTGGCGACCATACGGCCTCGACCCTGCTCATTTTTCAGTGAATTAATCGAGTGACATCCTTCACCACTGCTGCAAGTTTGAATGCGCATCACGCCGTTTAAGGTCCTCGTGTATGGACCGTGCTAGCCCAAGATTCAAATCTCTGAAATAAGCAATAGAACCTCACACAAAAGTAATCAAGAGTCGGAGACTAAAGTCCTGTATTTTGAGTTCAAAGTTCAACAACAATACTTGAAACAAAGCAGAACACTTACGATTGTGAGCACTTGGGTGATTTAAAAAAAAACAGTTAAAAATTCTTCTGTAACAAAACAAACAAAGGACTGTGAGTCGCTCCAAATTATAAGCCAATAAACTTAGATTGCACCATTGGCTGCAGTTTCCAACTAACAATAATAAAGCATCAAAATAATTACTTTAACGACTATATTAATTAATAATTGTAATATCCAAACAATAAACCATAAAATTAGCATAACAAACACTAGCCATAAGTCAAGATAATAACCAGCACACCAGTAATCAACTAATACCTGATACTGCTTAGTTTCTTTGACATTACTTTTATTTACTGAATATTAATCATGTTAGTGCCAATATTCATCATATTAATACGAGCAATGTTGCTTTCATGAATAATGAATTTTACAGAATACTGTTTTTTCATATTCATTCAATATTCATTTAGTCTTTACATGTAATAATAATTCATTTTATCTTAATACCAACAATATTTGTTTTATTAATTCGTAACAGTAACCATCATTAGTATGCAGTAATTCAGCAATTGTAACAATTTAATTTATCAAATGACCCAGAAAATGGACAAAATAATTCACACACAAAACAACAAAAGCAGATTAAGACGTGAAAACTTTGTTTCTTCTTGGGTAACCACTATGAGCTCATATCCAGGAAGATCTGAATACTGAAAGTTCTAATACTGTATCAACAGAATTCCTACGGAATGCCTTTTCCATTGCAAAGCTTCCCACAACATCTTGCACAGTTTCTCAAGAAGACAGAGCTAACAGTTTTCAACCCATGTGCAAGAAAGACTAAACAATTTTGCAAACTATCCATATTAGCATTTCAAGTAAGTAAGTAAGTACGTAAGGTAGCTAATAAGTAAGTAAATAATGCATTTGTTAACATGCACATATGAGCATCAAATGTTAGGATTGATATCCTGAGATGAAACCATTTCAAGCACGTCATGAACTGAACCAGCTTTAAGTCAGTGCTCAAACCTTGCATAAGATGAAAAGACAAGATATGAGAAATGCTAGCGTCTCATCAATTATCAGCAAAAATGCTTGAAATCAATAAGTTATGGAGTTTCCATTTAAAAATTCAATAAATAATCCTACCGGGAATCATATTGCTGGGAATGCTTTGAGTAGAGCAATAGCTAAACTTTCTACATGAAACTTTGAAAGTTTCAAAATTCACTACTTTAACACAAAAGTTAGAGCATAACCAGCAATCAGTACAAACAGACAAAAATAGGTATTAAATAAAACTAGTAATATAAACTTTACATAAAGGTCCAATTAACAATTAACAGGTCCAATATTATAGTACAGAGGTTAGGCTTAGAGGTTATCATCTCTGTTTGATTCTAAGATGTTTATTTATTTATTATTTATTTATTTATTTAAAGCTCTTCGAGTGCACACAATGTCAGTACACCTGAATCTGAGGTGCAGATTTATGCAGAGTTGGTAAAAGAGCCGCCCAACATTTTCATGACTTAAGTCACCTGTCATAAATAACACGACTGCAAATAACAATAACAAATCAAGTGGACTGTCAATAACGCAACGTGTTATCACGCAACTTTCATTTTCGTTTCCTGATGTTTACCTGAAGATATTTAGAAACATGCGTTCAATATCCCTCCTCCTGCAGTCCTTGTGCATAGGCCCTCAAAAGGCAGCACATAAATGTTCAGACATGTATCATATATATACACACTCAATAGCAAAAGCTGAACCATAACGAGTACCATGCGTTTCAGAGCAACAAGATATGGCAACAATACATGACTAGTCTTGCTCGGGCAAAAAGGCTCCCTCTGCCTCAAATCAACACCTTGGAATCTAATTGAATGCTGTGTTACATGAGTATTAAAAGCAAAGCAAGAACTTGCAGAAATTTACAAATCAATTATCAAGGGCAGATATATCTTTCAAGGCACCCTTGGCATCAGGAGACACGTTTTTTACACGGCAAGAGCAAAACAATGGGTAACTTTCTCAAAAATGCAACTTTTCGTTGGCAAGGCAAGAATTTAAAGCTGAGTATAAGTTCTTGCTTAGTGTCAGCAGCTGATACTGAAAATGTACACACTGGATAGATAATAATAATAATAATAATAATAATAATAATAATAATAATAATAATAACAAGAAGTAGTCTCGTAATAATGACAAGAAGCAATTTCATGATAATAATAATAATAATAATAATAATAATAACTTAATTTTTTAGTTCCTGAGGGGTCAATTCTACTCTGGGTAAAAAAGAAAAAAAAGAAGGAAAATAATAATAATAATAATAATGGTTTGTCTGACAAATCTCTGGAGCATAACATAAAAAGCAACAAAAGCTTGTGATAAAATGTGCATAAAATTATAATACAGTAAGCATCGATCACAAGTAATCGAATCTGAAAATGATGCAATGCATAGGTATCTACAAATAACACCAGAAAATCATCCCGTGTCCTAGGAGTAATTCATCTACCTAACTTTCACCTTTGAGCAGCTGTCTTGAAGAGGTGCTACATAAATGAACATTTACAATCACAATAACAACTTAAACTGAAAGATATTTTGGCACTAAAACTGCTCCTCTTAGAGCCACTGCTAGCATATACCATTTGAAAACACAGCTGTATCAAATAGCACTTTTTGTCTCAATGCCAGAGTACAAATACTGAAACCATCAGGTAAAACAACAGCGAAACTATCCATATTTACTGTAGTTTCAAGTCACTTTTCGCCTGAATACGAATAATCCAGTCAAACACTATGCAAGTCTAAACAGAGCCGTACACAAATATTCAGTATAATCACAGTAAAAAATGAACACTCGTCTGCAAATGTTCAGCAAAGACTTAGTAAAAATTGAATACACAACTTAAATTACCTAATGAACTAAAAAGACTCAACAGAAATGGGTTGCACGAAATGAGCTGAACCCCCACACACCAACCTCTGCCAATCGAGGTGGAAAATCTCATAAACCACCCCATCATTAAAACTAACAACCCTGGGACCACTGCACTTCCCTTTTGGAACAATCTTTCTCTGCACACGCACACATGTTCTGCACTTTACTCTGCTTAACATGTTTTCTAAATACCTCAAATTAAGTGGAGATTCTTTAGATCATTTAAGTTCTTAAATGCCACTATACAAGTGTAGCTGAAACATAATTACCTGATGTACCAATAAAATCATATAGTGAATTTATGATTGGCCAACTAAGTCTTAAAACGGCCAGACAAAGTCTTAAAATGGGACAAAAAGATGTTCTAAGAAGTTCAAAGACAGCCATTCATAAAACCAAGTTTTATAAGTTTTACGACAAGTTGTCAGAGTCTTGTGATCAAGTCATGTTCAGTCTGATGAAGTCAGGCCAGTATTAGCTCAAGATAGGTTATCAACACAACACTAAACATAAACAAATCTAGATTACATTACACCTGCTGAGTCCTCCCTCTTTTGGGCTCCACAAAAGAGTATTGCATTGATACAAGTATGTCCCATATCCCACAAGTGAGATGTAGGGAAGGCACTCATTTTCTATTCTTTAGGCCCTTAAGCTGGCAAATGGACGAATCCCAAGGTCCTGGACAAGGGGCCAGTGCATCTCAGGACTTGCTGTTTACTTCCCAGCTTACACTGGTACCAAATTATGCTGCTCGGTGACAGAGGCACGTGTGCTCAAACAACTGGCCCAGGGTCGTTACACGAAGTCGAACCCACATCCACATGATCACTGACCAAACTTATTGCCAACAGACCACAGTGCCGCAAATATGTAGTGAGGTTGAAAATGGAAACTGTTACAGGATTGCTGTGGATGTGTTCGTGCCTCAGCCAAATGATTCTTTAACCTTGGGACCACACTTTTGATGCACAAGTGTAACCTTTACCTTTAAAACAAGCTTGTTACCTTTGTTACCTTTACTCTTTGGCCCTTTATATCTCATTACATGTCAAGTTCACTTACTGAACTTCTGCTTGTTCTCATCTTGACTATACGTGCATAATTCAATGATAACAAAATTCATGATAAAATGTGATAATGAATGTAAAAAAAGATTACAAGCTGATGAATTCATAGCACGTTTGGTAAGCCCATGCAATTCAAATCAACTTCTTGATTATTACATGATATTACATGACGAAAGAACCCCGAAAACTGCCTGACTTCATGGACCCAACCAGACTCCCTGACTTCACAGAACCAGTCAGACTACGCTGTGAAGGAACGCGAAGAATGCCATTGTTGTCTTGGCTGTAGAAGAGGTCGTGTTCAGCAATTTCCTTGCTGCATTCTTCAGCCAAGGCCTGAAATCATATGTAGCATTCTTACATAAATATGTGAATTTGTGATTGTCACATGAGTTTCTGACAGATTCATTTCCTGTACGCTGGGCTAATATGTTGAAAGCACAAAATATCTGGCTCGTAGTGAAGCACAGAATTGATTTCAACATTGATGTAACTGTTTATAGGCCTCTGATGCAGTGACTTCATTGTGCAAACAAGTAAGAAACATTTACACATTTAAACATTTACTTAAGGTGCACCTTTTGAGATCTGTTAGACAGCCACAATACAGCGACTTTGTGATGCTCTTAACAGGTGCCATACATGCGTTCGCATACCGGTACATATACACATGTTTAGGACACAGCCCTCAGTATCTGCAAAAGAATGTGTCCATCTCAAGCACATCATTATCGCACAAGGTCCTCCAGTTGCCTTACTCTGGTCATGACTTGAGCTAAAAATGTTCTGAGCAAGACAACACTTTAGATGGCTACGCCATGAAGAAAAAGATAAAAGGCAAGTGGTGAAATAGGGAACCAAAACAATGAAGACAACTGACAAAGTGGGGAATCAAGAGAAAAGAAAACCGACAAAAGAGCAAATCAGTACGGGAATGGCGACCTGATTCCTTGACTCCAGATTTGACTTCCACTTTTCCTTCTCTGATTCAAACGCCTTCTCCAGTTCAAGCAGCTTCTGATCTTGATGATCTGAAAGCATATTCTGCTTCTCTGCCTAAAAAGAACACAAAACATTCAACGATAACATTAGTAGCAGTCGTTAGACAATGGGGAGGTACTCATTCCCTTATCTCAGCTTCAGAAGTACTAAAGCAAAAATCTCAAAGTACACAGAATGGACCACAGCTACGTAAAACAGCAACAAATAGAAACCCAGTATAACCAAATCTCATTTGATTTATCATCTCATCCTGTCAAATCTAATCAAATCTAATCCGACTACAACCATCTAAACACATTTATGAATATAATTACATGCATTTCCTCGAGTTCCTTTAGTTGATTATCGTTTCTGTTGTTGAGGGTTTCAAGTTGTTTTTTGTGCTTATTTTCAATTCGAAGGATTTCTTCCTTCTTTCGAGACTTTTCATTTTCTTCAAACTACACATACAAATTGAACACACACTAATTTACAAGAATCTCAAAACTTTCTTATCTAACATTACAGCTTTTCAAAATTCTTTAGGTAATCTAAAGTCAATAAAAAATTAATTGCAACCGCCTGTTTACTCCATGAATATCTCTCAAGACAAAAAATGTGTATAAAGAGTTGCAGATAATATAGCACAATATCTTCCATGTACCTTACACGACTCAGTAACTAACTGTCTACTTCACAGATTGTGCCAGAATTTGAATCTAACAGCTAAAAGGCCAAACTGTTTGCAGTCTGCTACCAAGTCACCCTCACAATTATAATATTATCAGAAAAGATTCATATTTCCATCACAACAAGGAGAAATTTATGGCCTACATAAAAATCATCTATATAAAAAATCAAGCCAATGGTTCACCTGTTTGATCTTTTCCTTCTCTTGTTCAGGAGTGGCACCAGTGAAACTGATGCGCAAGCTTTCCTTGTACATGAGCTGACGCGTCTTGGCGTCAGACTTGAGCTTCTTTGGCAGCTTTCGCAGTTCAAGCGCTTGACTCTGAATGAGTTTCTGCTGACTCTCGTTGTTTATTCGTTTCATCTGTTCGACTTCCTGTAGCATTCGACTTACAGTTAAAATGTAATGCACGGCAGAAACAGTTATGCCCCATCTTTTGAATATTTGGCTTTTAATGCAAAAGATTTAGAGCTAGTCAAGTTCTGCTTTAGTGACATGGAGTAAGCCCAAGGACCATGATAGTTGGATCACAAAATACAAATTCGGTTGCAAACTGTGAAGCACAAATTCAAAATTCAAAGCCATTTATTTATTCACCAACAAGAGTAGAACTATTTAATAACACTACAAGTTTAACATTTGACGCTGTGTTAAAAATGTCATCCAAAAGGGACATATCAAAAGGGACAAACTGGGTTACCCCAAATACACATTAATAACCTAAAGAATCTCAGAAGACTATTAAGTTATCATAGAAATATATAACAATGACAGACTTTGTTGTTGCGTTGCATCATCAGTTGTCGTCTGAGGATAAACTTCTCCTGGAGCTGAATTTTAGAAGTCACATATTTTTCTTGCATATGACGTTCTTCCAGCTCAGTATCTCTTGATTGTTGAACTAGAAAATGCAAAAAACGCAGGTAGAAACAAATACCTGAGAAATAATTATGAACAGGCAAGATAAGGAGATAAGCCTAGACAGCATGAAAACTTACAGGCAACAATTAAGAAGAAAAATTGCCAACAAACAATTAAGAATGTTAAAAATGAAAATCATAATGGTCATGTTACCGGACAGAATTAAAGCAAAGTAAGGTCAAGTGCCCTATTTTCAGCTAATTAAAATGAGCTTCCACTTATGCAGTCAGAAATGAAGTCATTCTAACTGAGGACATTTTATAACTGAGGAGACAACTTCACTGAGGACATTCTCACTGACCCTGCAAGACAACCTAACTAAGGACTGTGTGGCATGTTATGATAAAGCCGGTTATGAATCTTCAAATACAGTATTATATATGCATACAACATTCACTAATATATACGCATACATAAACATGTACATACAGCCCATCATATGTATGCATTCACACAATCACAATACTATCAGTCTCGTTAAGAAAGAGAGGTTATTTCAACCTTGCAGGCTATAATGTTTCTGCTGTAAAAACTGTTTGTCAAGCAGGACAATCTTTTCTTGGTGTTGATCTCTCAGTCGTTTCATCGTTGCCTCCGACTTCTCATGCTGTTCCTCCAGAAACTTTCTCTCCTGCATAATAAAGTCTGGTTGAACTCCAAACAAGATGAACACATTCTTTGAGGGGAATGGTAGCCTACTGGTTAGAGACTTCGGTTTGTAACACAGAGAGTACGGGTTCAAGCCTCACTTGAGATGGTGATTGTGGAGAGACATTGAGCAAGTCCTTCACTCACAATTGCATAGCGTCATCGATTGATGCTTAGTCATTAGATAGTAGTGCTTAATAAATGTGGAAAAAATTAATAAATTCTGGATTATTTTTCTGATTCAAAACTTTTCACAATCATACTCAAAAGCTTTCTTGTTGACATACAATCTATATAATAAAAGGCTTAGACCATTTTTGGCAACTGTTTTCACGGCCTATAGCTAACGAGAGAGGAGTGGAGAGGGAGGAAGAGGGCAGGGACACGGGAGAAAAGGGAGTACATAGAAGAGAAAAGGGGAACGGGAGGGAGAAATGGAGGGGAAAAAATATGGAGGATAACAGGGAATTTTCTCCAGAAGGGACTTATTGCCAAACTAGGGTACAGATGCTCTGTGCAGGATAGGCTAGTTATTTACATATTATTTACAACTACTTTCTTATTTCTATTCACAAAGTATGCCAACAGGAGTTGGGCAACCAATTTCAACTCATTAAAGAAACACACCAATTATCCCTTTTAAATTGTTCCAGTACATGATACAGACACTTCTATTTTCCATTAAGTTTAGTTTGCTTTCTGGTTGCGGACACCAGTTTTAAAATTTCTGGGAAGATGTAGAAAATAAACTGAAGAAAACAGTAGCAGGAGACGTGCCTTTTCTGTATATTTAATCTCCTTCGCCTCTTTCTTCTTAGCCATCGCCTCTTTGCGCATATGTTTCGGCAGCATTTCTACTTCCTGTTTCCAGAGTTTCATGTCCTGCTTCAAACCTTCATGCAAATTCTTAAGATCTTTCTCCTGTTTTAAAAACACAAGACAAGCCAAGAAAAGATTACATAATTTCTTAAAAAGTAACAGAGTACAACAATTTTTGCCCAGAATGATGATAACGATAACCAACAAACAAATGTGGCATCAGCTGCAAATAAATCTACCATAAAATGATGAAATCGAGTAACCAGATGAAGGTGATAGTTTTAACATTAGAGTTTTAGCATCAAAGGATTGCTAACCTGTTCTGCTTTTACTTTCTTCTGAAGCACCTTGTATTCTGAATTCTGAGATGAAACCAATTTATTAAGAACCTTGTGATGTTGTTTAGCTAGCTGTTCCAGTTCTGTTTCGTAATTTCGACACTGTACCTGCAATACCATATTTACGATCTGAGCCGTGTTAAGCATATATCACCTGCTGGGAGAATAGGTACCAAAACTGAGGTGTGTATTTACAAGTGTTAATGCATATGGGGTCATATAATTAAAACATTTTGCCCCTGAACCTCACTGGGTGCTCTGCCCCATAACCCATATGGGCTAGCACTCCACACTCACCATGTGGTCCTCCGTGCTGAAATCCTGGATCCATCCTTGAAGAAGTCCTGTTCAAAATTTGAAAGTTGTTTTGGGATCCACATTCTCAAACATGTTATATTAGAATACGCATCAACAGAATATGTCTTTTAATGACGTGCTCCTAAGACTGATAACTCCATAAAAACAAAATTTCAACCAGCAACCCAGCTCAAGTACTAAGACCAAAATGCCAAAAACAGAGTTATTCTAACCTGCATATCAGACTCCTGCTTCTTCGCTAGTTCATCAAGAGCAGCCTTTGCTTTTGTGTCCAGTGCCTGGAGTAGTCTGTTCTCCTCCATCTGCAATCTCTTCAGCTCTCGTAAGTCGGCCTTCCTGCAAATGAACAAAAGGAAATCACTGAACCGTAATTTCTGACTGACGGCCAGCTATTCTTCAGCATAAAATAAAACTTCCTAGAATACCAAACTTGTAACATGCCCAGTCACAAGGCATTGTGTGTGTTTGCAGATGCTTTTATTTATTTATTTTCTTCTGTATATATATATATATATATTTGCATGACTATAGACATAAAAAAGCAAAGTATCCCATATCCCACAAATGAGATGTAGGGGAGGCACTCATTTCCTTTTCTATAGACTCTTGAGCCTGTAGTTGACAAATTCCAAGGTCCTGGACACAGGGCCAATGCATCACAGGATTTGCATTTTACTTTCCTGCTTACGCCGGTACCAAAGTATACTGCTTGGTGACAGAGGCACAGTGTGCACAAACAACTTGCCCAGGATCATTATATGGAGTTGAACCTGCAAACGCATGATCACTGACCAAGCACATTACCAATAGACCACCATTAAACTTTCATCCTGAGAAAACTTGAAAGGCTGCTTTGATCTGTGGCAGTTGATTGGCTGAGTGCTAACCTTGTAAATGCAGTCTGAACATTTGAGCCTCTTCCAAAGCAGTCTCCATGTCAGGATCCTGAGCAAAACCTTAAAGCACAATTGCCTAGCACCATCGACTAATACATCCTCATTAAACAGTGGAACTACCACAACAAACGAGAATAAATACAGATCGTTTATACGCATCTCCGATTCCCAGTGATCTTTGACTGGGTGTATTACAATTACCATAATAATAATTTTATAACAATTCAGCTCTTAAAAATTCAGGTGCTGTCACAACACCTGCCCACGGCCATAACTTGATGAGCAGCTATTGCCCAATATGTAATTCCTCACCTCCAAAAATTTTCAGACCCAAAGGGGTCATACTCCTTGGTAATAAGTAAAAAGTAATAATAATAATAACTTGTTCTGCATTGCCTTGAATAAGTTTAAGACCTCAGGGCATAAAAATTTTTAAATAATAAGACACAGAATTACACAATAAAACCAGTAAAACTCCAGTAAGGAAATAATACAAACCATAATTCGTGTTCCTGGTGTTTCTTGTTTTCTGTACCCGACAGAACGACTCTGGACGTCTGAGACGTCACAATAACTCCATTGATGACAAACTTACGAGTCTTTGTCAGCGTCCTGAACTGATTCTTCTGCTCCTGTTAACAGTTATTTGTAACGTAACATTCAAAATATCATTCATATAGCACCCCTTAAAAGTATCTTTTCATGTATACGCATTTTTATGGGCCACAAATTTAAGCGTTGCTGTCAGAATTTTTTCTCATTTTCCTTGTTTAAAAGTCATCAAACGTTTTATTCGAAGTTCAGTCTCAAGAGATGGCCAAAAAGTGGCAGAACAGTCTACTGGGAATTGACTTCTTTTACAGCTGCATCTTCTGACTAGAGCCACTCCATAAACCTCCTCTCTGTCTCTCTGTCTCTGTCTCTATCTCTCTCTGTGTATCTCCCTCAGTCTCCCGTGTTTCAGAAGTCCTTAAAAGGGGCTATAAAAATGCTCAGAAATATACATCCGATACATATATCCGATACACATGTAAATAAAGTATCCCATATCCCACAAGTGAGACATAGGGAGGCACTCATTTCCTTTTCTTTAGACCCTTGAGCCAGCAGTGGACGAATCCCATGGTCCTGGACACGAGGTCAGCACATTGCAGGACTTGCCAATCACTTCCCATCTTACACCAGTACTAAATTATACTGCTTGATGACACAGGCACGGTGTGCACAAACAACTTGCCCAGGGTCGTTACACAGAGTCAAACCCACAACCATGTGGTCATTGACCACATGTTACCGATAAACCAACGTGCCACACACAACACATACAATCATCACAACAGGTTATTAATGTCTCTCTAAGAGCCAATCAGAAATATTAAAATACAAATAAATAGCCTCTACTGAAATATAAAAAAGAGAAAAAATATCTTCTATAATTGAATGTACCTCTTCTTCAGCCACAGTCAGCTTCTTGCCAGCAGCATCCACCTTGGCATCAGCATCCTTCGATTTTGCCGAGTCACCAACTTTTTCTGCCTGGGGCAAAACATTCGCTGGAGGTACTTTTGACTTGTTTGGCTTATACCTCAAAATCATACCTTCTTTAGCTTCGCTTTTTCCTGCTTCATCTGTGCCACTGGATATCTCAACCTTACAATCATTTGTTCCAGGCTTTGCTTCCAAAGATGACGTTTCAGCACCAGATATCGGAAGCTGCTTTGGAGCACCATCAGTTTCAACCTTCTTAACACAACTAATCTCAGTATCTCGAGTCAATATCTCTTTATTTGCAGAAACTCTGTCATGGCTTCCATTCATATCCATACCTTCTGCGTTGGATGCCAACTTGCTGCCTAAATTTAGTGAAACACCTTCAGTTTTACTACCAAGAAAACTCTCAACTACTGTCTTGCTGCTAATGGTTTCTTGTTGAAGTTTGGTTCCATTAGTGACTCTCTCATCAACCACCTGGTAATCCTTCTTCACATCTACAAATTCACCAACATCCACCATATGATGTTCTCCACTCACTTTGCTGTCACTCTTTCCATCCTCTACACGAACTGATTTTGTTTCATCAGCTAAGACTTTAGGTGCATCTGTAGACGAGGTTTCTGTTAAATGAGTACCGCTATTAAGGTTATTAACTATTATGTCATTTGTAACATAAGAAACGCTGTCACCTTCAACCATAAATTGAACTTTGTTTCCAGACTTCTTTTTTCTATGTATGTCATCACTTTTTTCAGTTGTTTGCTCTTGATTTTCTGTAGAGTCTTTGTCCAACTTCTCTTTCTTTGAGACATCTTTAATGTCTGTCAAAATGTTTCTTTTATCTAGAATTGGTTTCACTTCATCATTGCTGTTTAAATTCAAACTTTCATGTAATAATCTTTTATCTAAAGTATCAGACTCCTGACCTTTGAAATCTTGCTCACTGCCAAGAGCATCCTGATCTTCAGCAACTTCAGCTGATGTCTTGTTCGTCCTCTCCTCTTCTGAGCCACATTTAAGTTGAACAGTTGGTTGATTTTCAACAGACATGCCTATCTCAACAGATGAGGCATTTGGTGTAGATTTATTTGATATTGTTCCCACGGTCAAGTCGTTAGGCAATGTTTCCGCTCTTGGTTGAGCTGGCGCTGTTTCTGTGGTTGACTCTACCGGTATTAGGTCCTTGGTGGGCTGAACTGGTGCCGCTTCCTTGGTATCTGATGTGTCACCTGATACTTCTTTAATATTAGGAGGAGTTTTATCCTGTACATCAGTAGCTGGTGTTTCTGACACCACAGAGCTTGGTAATTCCTGGGTTATAGAAGTATCTAACAATTGTCTTCTGGTCTCAGGAATAACTGATGCTGGTTCTCTTGTCAAAGGGTCATCAGACTGTTCTGTGCTGACTACAGGCCTCTCCAACACTGGTCCACTCATTACAGTAGCCTCTGAAACTTGCATTTGGCCACTGAAAATGCCTAACACAATTTCCTTGGTCGTACACGGATTGGACTCTGGTTCTAGAGCAACAGGGATATTTGACACTCGTTCCACTGAAGTTTGCAATGCGGAAGAAGGCAATGCTTCTAGATGTGTTTCTACAGACGATTTACCATCTGTCAAATCCTACAAAAGTCACAGCTCCTCATCACAATCTGTTCACTGCAAACATAAAGGCTTTTATCACAGACAGGCTAACTTAACTGATACGAACCATGTTCGACCCGGCTTCTCCAACAGATTATGATTTTAGATTGTGATTTTGACTTAAAGCGACCATTGACTGAGGCCTTGTGAATTATGATAATGGTGCTATATAAGTCTGTAGATTAGATTAGATCAGAGCAAGCGAAACTAAAATCAACCATAAGATTAAATGACAATTAAATAATGATCAGCACCTTTAAACGGTACTTAAAAGGTGTGATATTAAGTATCGTGATACATACTCAGACACAGATGTACACACAGTGTGGACAGGTTAATGCAAAATCATCAGGGGATAAGCCATCGAAAGAGTGTGTAAACCAGGCCTCATGCAAAACAGCCAGAAAACAATGATTAAAAATACTCACTTTCACGCAATAACATTTTATTATTGAGTTGAAATTGAAGAGTCTTAAGAAAAATATCAATACACAGTGTACAATGATAACCATGGTGTAGCCATGGTGTAGCCAAGTGACTTCAGACATGCTAGCGGCATCACCTATCTTAGAATGATGTGCGGCTTAGCTTGCTCATGAGCAAGTGCAGTTATTGACATCGCACTTAAAGTAAACCTAACCTGTAAATTTGTTTCTGCATCCTCTGTTGTGTCATTCTCTTCTGAACATGGATAGATTAAAGCATTGTTGGAATCAGTGTCCAAATCGGAATTCGCAGCAAACAGAGCATCCGGAGAATCAGCAGAACTTTCGTCCTACATTCAAACATGTAAACTAAATTTACAAAATGGCACTTTGGCAAAACATTTTCTCATAAATAAATAAATCATAAATATTATTTATTTTCTCACACTTATCAAATGAACGAGGTATCAACCAATCAATCAAACGTCAGTTTTACATAAAGGATTTGCTCATGGCATCTACACAGACATGGGCATTATGACAAAGGTGCTTTAGAAGTCATTACATTAGACAGTACTGATCAGGATATGCTCAAGCATGCACTCTCTGTATTATATGACAAATGCCTGGGCAAATGTCAAGGCATCTCACGAGTCTTTTCCTTGATGAAATGTCCATCTGTGGAGGGACTACTCGTCGGCTGAGATGCAAAAATAACTGCAAACTAATGACTACATCCTGTTTATTTGTAGGTCACACGGCTCAACCAAAAATACCAATTTAACCAGATGCAACAGAAACTTAAACCCTAAGCTGTGACACGTTGTGCAATTATGTACAGACTTACAAGGAACAGTGAAAATGCTTGTCTTTCACCATCCATACCGCAAGGGACATAGAGATAGACTGAATATTACAAAGCTGCAAAAATTGTCATTTTTGCAAGTATAAAACAATACTGCCCTGGACTGTGACCTCTAGCCCACCCACCTCCCAACATTTCCCTCATAGGATGTTGCACAGTTCTTGTAAATAACAGAGTGATTACTAGTAGCATACTGCTTAATAATATACTATTTAAGAGTACAGTATTTGACAGTACATTACTAGTAATCTAAAAGTACTTTGTTTTAGTACTACAATCGATAAAACAATCACCGCATTGGAGTATGTCCTCTAGCCCACCCACCTCTCAACATTTCCCTCATAGGCTGTTGCACAGTTCTTGTAAATAACAGACTGATTAGTAGTAGTATACTGTTTAATAACATAGTATTTAATAGTATAAAACTATTTAAAAGTTCTTTATTTCTGTACTACGATCAATAGAACCTCCACCAGCATCAAAACTAAAAGTAAGAAACTGTGAATGTACATCATTAATGCCATCACTGAGAACGTCATCCATGACATCATCCAGGTCCTTCTCTTCAAGAATTACTTCAGCCTTCACTTCACTCAGTAACTCAACAATTGACTCGTTGCTTGTGACGTCACTAATAAAGGCATGCTGAAACACACAAGAAACTCACAAATAATTACAAGAAAAGAAAAAATCAGCAAACAATGGCCACTCCAAACGTTTTCAGTCACACTGTCTTCACTTTCTGTCTCCACTGTCAAAAATGCGCAAGCCTGACCCCATTTTAACCTTTAAACCATAACCACGGAATGCTGAAGACTACTTGGCGGTCCCAGAACCTATTCTATGTCAGTAAAAATGCATCACATCTGGATTCACACAAGATTTAAGAATGTTTTCCAATGATCTGAACTTGCGTAGAACCTAACATTCATATGCAGCAGTAAATTTAACCAACAAACTGAACTCTGTATTCCTAATCCTACAATTTAATGCACTGTTGGTCATTACTTGTGTAAGTTACCCAAATTTGCTTGATGACAGAAATCGAGAATAAAACTTCTGGTTAAACACAACGATACAAAATTTTTAATGCTTAAGCACTGTAAAATGTTTTTCAAATTCAGATTTTGCTGATCTGAAAATAAAATGATTGAAAACTGAATGAAACTACATTTAGTTTATTTCATTAAGAAGAGATCCCAACCTCAAGCAGTTCACCCATCGTAGGTCTTGCATCCGGATCTTTCACCAAGCACTTGGCTATGAAATCACGAAAATCGTTAGACCTAGAGCAGGTGTCAAACACAGATAAATTAAACAAATCCAAATACATAATAATAAAATACAAATAACTGCAAACAATCCCTTAAATGATTAATTGATTAACCAATAAAAAGTCATTACCCAATTCTACTGTAAGCTGAAGGTTGTTGTCTCAGGGACTAGGTAAAGGATATAAGTACCTTCTGTAGATAAGAAATAACGGCATTTCTTAACATGGCAGCCCATCTACTCTGTTCAACTTTACACAAGATGGTACTTAAATATTAATAATTTTTCAACTCATTTGTGAAAATTAATAATTTTATGCAAAAAAGCAGTTAAGCTTAATTTAGCGGTAAAACCCCCTGAATCTTCCATATGTTTTATGTATGGATCCCCAAGTTTGCGATTTTGCACCTACGATTAATGGTCTATAAAAAACAACATAAAGAAACTACCGATTCCTAGCAATATGAGACATCTAATCTAGAAACTTCCATCACTACTTTAGAAACTTCTCAAAAGCTTCTATGACTGATTCTGAAAACTTCTTCGACTAATTTATTTTGATTAAAACACACAATGCCAAAACTCAGTACCTTGGCTGTTAGACCACTTTTGAACAATTGTCTACACAGCGGAGTCACATAAGCTTTGAGTATAAAATGTATTCAGTTTTCTGCAAAACTTTCATTTCAAAACAGAGACAATCATGACAACAATTAGAAAATAAAATATACCTTCCTTCCTATCTAGCCACAGCAAGCACTACATTAAACTAGGGTTGCATATTATAACAATATTGCTTCTAAAGGTGAATTAAACATGCTCCCAAGTACACTGTATGAGAATTTGCTAAGCAGAGTTTCTGGTGCATGAATAAATATAATTAAACTGCTATTGCCATAATCTCCTGTTTAAAATTTACCATTTTGAGGGAATTCTCAAAGTGGGAGGAGCAGACTTTTGTATTTTTATTAGCACTCTCATCGGATGCAGCTGGTAATTCGGAGGTTGGATCTCGGCAAACTCGATCAGCGTTATACCTATGATGCAAGAAACAACAGTTCTTTTGAGATGCTTAAAAGGTATACAGGACATTCAGTTACATCATACTTACAGATATTGCACACATACATGTACATTACAGTGTTTCCTAACATTGCAATCTGTGAACTTCGAACTACATACACATTTTCATGCATACACATTATATACATTCATACAAAAATTCAAACAAACCAGGATCCTCACTGGAAGACAGCAGTTCATCATCGCAGACTGTAGTGATAAACTTAAAATCAACTATAACTTTGTTAACTAGATGATGAAATTAAAAGAGCCAAATCAAAATCTGGTCTTCAATAATTAGCTCTATATTCGCATTTGCATTATATTTCAGTTTTGCCTTGAGTCGACGATCTTTCGCAATTATCAATGATCAGGCTTCGAACAGTCAGCTTGCCCTATTCATAGACTAGCATTACATTATCTCTTTGAAGTTAGAAATTGTAATTAATCGAACAGAACATGATTAGTCACAGCTTCTAAATGTATCAACAACTTTGTAGGTCAAACTTTAAACTTTCAACTTAGCCATGACAGACCGCAGATATGAATTTTTTTGCACTTTTAACAATGCATTTGCATCCGTATATTTTAGAAACTGTAACCCAGATAAACTAGTCATGCTTTGTATGTATCTGATCTTTTATGCAGAACCTTTCAGCAAACCCCTCAAAGGTGCTTTAAGTTCATAATGAATCAGGATATAATGTAATGTAATGTAAAGATGACAATTTATACAGCATCGTAAGTAGCAGAATACTTCTAGGGTGCTTTACAATGTCGAAAGTCAGCCTAAGTACTAAGAGTTATACAGTAAATAAAATTTCAGGATAGGGAAATAGGATATAGGTTATACAGCAGACTTTAGGAACCTCTAAACAATGTTGTCGGTTAAATAAAAAACTATATTAGGATTGTTTTAAACATTACCTAACGACCAAACATCCGCCTTAAATGTATATGGACTGTCTTTAATTGTTTCACACAGAATCACTTCTGGGGCCATCCTACAAACACAAAGAGAACATAAAACACAGCATTCCTTTCGAAATTGAATTATCTGTGTACTACATTTCTTGTGGGGGATATTGCACTGAAATGTCTCTACACTGAAGGACCGAAAATAAAATTTTGCTAATCGTGCAATTGTTCAGATATTTGTGCCCCAGGGTACACTAAGTAGCTATACAACAACGTTTCACTGATACAACAGCTGATACAACGTTTCACAACTGGCTTATGGACTAGTGCAACTAAGACTATCAAAATGAACCTGAACAGAAAATCTTACCAGTACGGAGTTCCAATGAACGTATCTCTGGTTTGCCGGAAACTTGTATTTTTGGCTGATACACCAAAATCCGCTATCAGCAATGCAAAGTAATCATAAACAAAACAGATATAGTGAAACAAAAATTGACTTACACTGAGTAGCAATAAATCTGCTACTGTCTCACTTTTAGGTACAGCACTTAAGTGTTCCACCCACAGTGCAATTTATTTAATAAAGTACTAGAACACGTTGCCAAAAACCGTTAATGAGTAAGTAATGCCTCTAATCTAATAAATCCATACAATTCTGACAATGACATTAATGTCTCAAAGATGAGAATTCTTTCTTTCTGAACAGGCACATACAAATGTCCCAACTGCATTTCTTATCTCTGTCATTTCTGTACTACACAGTCGTCCTAACACTATGTACTGACTGGCTTCCAACAGTTACCAGATTCGGATAACTTATACAAAAACTTCCAACAAGTTCTATATAACGGTAGCTTCACTAAAATACAACATTTATTACTCCAACAACAAAAAACCGCTAACAATTCTGACCACAAATTTAACTGATAAGCAACCTATGACTGTACAGACTGATTTTTGATAGCAAACTGACTGACAAGCTGACTGATCATTGACTGATTAGTTTTTAATTATCGATATACTGGGTAATAACTACTGGCTGTTGAGAACTCACCTAGTTTGACATGTCCATCTGATGTCAGAAGGACATTTCCCGCCTTGAGGTCGCGGTGTATGACAAAGCTCTGATGAAGAAAGTCAAGTCCTTCACACATCTGTCGACAGACATACTGTATCTGTGGCTCGGTCAATGGCTTCTCGAGATCCACCATGATGCTGTCCAGAGCGCCACCTCCACAGAACTCAATAAACATCTAGCACAAACCAAAAAAGATGTAACTAGTGCAATCATAACTACTCGAGACGTCTATAATGCCCAAAGAAAGCTAAGTCGCGGGAACCAGCAGATTCACAGGCGCTCAGTCAAAGCAAAATCGACAGGGAAGAAAGGTTTGGTTCCAGGTCAAGATCCAATTCAGAGCAGGCAGTCAGATGGCTATCGTGTGACATGACACAGATCGCTCATGTTTCGAGACATACGGCCTTTCACCATTAAGTATCCCATATCTTGCAGTCATGTTTAGAGGAGGTGCCCATTTTATTTTCTGACACTTTAAACAGGCAAGGGATAATCTCAGAGACCTGGATAAAAGGCTAATGCATCACAGAACTTGCTATTTCCTCCCCTGCTCAATTCTGCTGTTTTGCAAAAGAGGAGATAGAGGCATCTGACAATTTTATATTAAGATTCCTAGACAATGACCACCTCAGGGAGCGGTGAATCAGTATATCCCACTGTTACAACTAATAACAACAAGCAGTTAATAACTAACAACTAATAACAACAAGTAGTTACCCAAAGTTTGTTGCCATGGAAATAAGCTTCATAGAGTCCAACAACGTTCTTGTGTCTACACTGACTCAGGATCTCAATCTCAACGCTGAACTCCTCCAGTTCCACTTCATCCTTAATCTCCACCTGTTTCAGAGCTGCCTCAATCGGCTTCAGTTTTTGTCTGGCCTGTAACAAGGCAGAGTTTATATTATCAGATCAAATAAATTTATTATTGAGACATTCCTTAAAGGTGCTATATAAATTTCCCGATACGTATAACACAAATGTAACGGCTTCAGAAGATATTCCACCTGCAAATGTGAGTCAGCCAAGTTTAGGGATTTTTTTCTGCAACCCTCTTTTCCTGAATCCACTGAAGAGAAATGGCTTTCACCCTGTCCCACCACAGAATTTCTAAATGCTTTTAGGGAGGCTTTCACATAAAAAATTATTGCTTCCCCCATTATGCACATCAAAACTTATCTCACTAAAACTTGCGATCTATGTCAATTTTACAAAAAGGGCACAGCAATCGAACCCAGGTCACAGAGATGAAAAGCCGACATATTAACTGCTCAGGCACCATGCCATACAGAACATTTCAGCAAAAGAGCCTTGTAAAATGAAGTGTGAAGATTGAGACAAGTCACTATGTACAAAGACTAACACGAAACTGGTTGATAATTAACAGTAGCATTACCGGTAAGAATAAGAACAACAAAAAGAACAACAGAAAAGAACAAGAGAAAGAACAATAAGAACAATAAGAACAAAAGAAAAGAACAATAGAAAGCACAGAATTAAGTTCATTGAAGTTTCTCCTTATCAAAATATCAGCCAGTACAAGTACACATCACCAGAGGATAAAATGTAGCTTGTCACACTTAGTACCTTGTACACTTTTCCAAATGACCCATCGCCCAGTTCACCGATAATGGACCAGATCTCGTTCGGATCCACATCTTGTTTGGAGTAGGTCACAGGTTTTGACTTCTTCTTATTTTCTCCACCAGATGAAAATATGCTCTTCAGTTTTTCCAAGAATGGCATTGCAATGTACTTTTGGAGTGGATACTTATGCCAGAAATTGTAATCCAGAAGGGTAAATGAATTCTTTCTGTAAATATTAGAAAATAAATTCTACATTGTTTAAAAATATCACTTCTGATTAAATTCTTAAGACGACAAAATTAAACAAGTTTAAATTTTTTTTTAAACTGATAATACTGACAAGAATGATCTGCCCCAATCAATATGTAGTAATTGTTAACAATATAGCCAAGATGTGTTTGTCTGTCAGTAATGCTATTTTATCTGTTTTTCAGTAGATGACACTGTCAAATTTGTAAAGAGAAATTTTCCTTACAATTTCTGGACTCTGTGTCTAAATCTTTAGTCCCGTTCTACAGTTAAACTACAACCACATTTGTCCAAAACTGAAGACAACAAACAGAACTAAATTTGCTGAATTTTTCTTCTCAATAGTTATTTTGGAGAGCAGATCAAATGATCTGTGAAGAGAATGTACAGCTCTGTCATAATGTTATCAATGAACCTGGGAACAACCCATAATCACTCCCCCTTAAGACTACACTCCCTGCTCTTCTCTCTTCCTTCCTGCCATTATTATCACAAGACACTTTATAATTTCTTTTCGCACATTAACAACACACCGGAACCCTTCAAAAAGCGACTGAATGACCTTTGCGTAAATAGGTCCGAAATGAGAAAAGTGTCAAGAAAACCACAATAAGTAAACTTATCACAGAAAATATATTCAGTATGATTTAACAACTCAAGTTACTTTACATAGCCAAAATATGAACGGATTAAGGATTAGATTACTGATCACCATGACAAACAGCTCCGCATCAGTGTTCCTCGTCTGCTTCATCAGCAGACTTTGGAATGCTCAGAACTACTCTCTTGTTCGAGAAATGTCTGCATTTTACAGGCGTAATAACACAAAGTCGTAAGCTACGAATTAACCATGCAAAGACGACTGAATGAGATGTCGGATAACGGAAATAAATGATTAATCACGAACTTTAACTCCTCCTCATTTCACATTGTACTCGGTGCACCATTGGACCAGCCGCCGAAACCGGATACAATTTAAATACGCTGGTTCCCTGCTTTAGTAGCAAACAATTATTCACTGCGCCTCAACTTAAAGCTAAGTTTACCGTCTTTTGATATAATTGTTTTATTGGCATCATTTGTCATACAAATTAACACGTGACAAAATGAATTGCAGTCTAATGTTAAAGCGATTTAAAGCCATGAATCTAAACATGTCTAAAGACTATAGCAACACACGTGATATATTATGTTCATCTGCATCAGCGTGTTCTACAGCGACATTATAAATTACACCAAGGTCTGTGGTAGAGTGGCGACTCTGATAATTTTTTTCAGTGAATTTCATCGTGTGAGATTCTTTACCACCACTGCCCGTTTGATTAGGCGCTACGCCATTTTAGGTCCCGTATACGGGTCGTGCTAGCCGGAGATACAAATCTCTGGAACAAAATGAATTGCGACCTAATACTAAAGCGATTAAACGATCGTTATGCCCGCCGGCTAATTCCTCATGTGATAGTCGCCGTGACGTAGGTTAAAGCTCTTACCGAGTGAACTAACCAGGACAACTTCTGGGTTGACATTTCATAGTGATATAAAAACGCCTTAGTTTAGTGTCCTAACTTTTCAGAACTCTTCAAATTATCTTATTCCGCACCAAGTCATGGACCATCCATTCAAACGGTCTCGAAGGATCTCGCTCGATAAATTCATTGAAAAATGAGCAGGGTCAATGTCATTCAGTCGCTATAGATCACAATGTACATTTACATTTATGACCACCGTTAATCCCATCATAATCGCTTTCCACCTTGACATCATTCTGTCTCCTCCGTTCCGACCCTCGTATTCTGACCTAGCACTGAACCTGATCCAACATCTGACACTCGTGGACTTGACTTAGGCCTAATACCTACAGCGCCGGTAGGCCTATATAAACTGGTCTACCTGATGCAGCTTTTATTATTTTGTCATAACTTAGCATCAATCAATGGCGTCGAATAATTGTGAGTGAAGGACTTGCTCAAGGTCCCTACACAGTGATCGTCTCGGAGGAGGCTCGAACCCGTACTCACAGCGTTACAAGCCGAGCGCTTTATCCAATATGCTACGGTGCCCCACGCTTTTTGTGTGCCTCTGACAAATTCAGAAGATTTACGTTAAATCGGATTAGTGTTTAGCATGTTGAAATGTCAGCTAGAGGTCGATGGTTCAAATTCCCAATATGACAGCATATCCGTTAGGCCTAATTCTGTTCTCCTGTCGGAGGAACAAATTATTAGTCAGATGACTGTTAATACTCCATGCTAGGCCGGGGCTAAGAAAATGATGGCTTTAACACTTCTCTCGGGGTTTGTGCGGTAATATTTTTAATGAAAACGTCTTGGTCGATTTCGGGCCATTGAAATTTTCTCTGCCTTAGTGGTTCAAATGGGGATGGGTGCGTTATTCGGTCGCCCCTATGGAAAGCCCGGTCCACTAGTTACTGCAGCTTTGGCTATTGTTCGGGCTTTTTTATTTATTTATTATTCATTTATTCATTACTTATTATTCAAGCGGCTAAGATTCAGATTTACTGGCTTTGCGAGAGTAAAAAAGGCTTTTAAAAATTAATAAATAACTACAACATATAGGCCTTGCCATTGACTGTATTATTCATGTCAATGGACCTTTAACGGACGAATTGAGGCACTGTGAAATACATGTTGGCGGGCGATATACCATTTATTATATTTGAACTGAATCTCAGGCGACTTCCCACTCGGAGAAGTATCCAAGAAAGATCTAGAAAACAATTTCAACACATTTAATTATTCCGGCAAAAAACGGCTACAAAGACGTTGTTTTTTTGTAACATTTATAGTCCATACTTGCAGAATAGAAAAAGTCTTTATGTTACAGAAAGGCTAATCAAATAAGTCTGTCGTTTTAGTTCCAAATGCATTCGCAGTTCGTGGCAATGTCTGGATTAACCAACAGCATGCTGACTACCAGAGTACCATTTGTAAGGAGTGATGGGAACTTTCTTAACCCTGGTTCAGACTATTCCCCTTCCACTGAGATCTGTTTCCCTATGCATTTCCCTCCAGCCAACAGGTCCTGCCATTGCTTCCAACCACAAACCACACCCTGATGATCACCATGGAAACGCAGAAAAATATTAATGCACGTCATAGGCAAGCATTGAAACGCAGTTGATTTAGTAACCATAGTAACGTATGTAAACAATGACAAGGCCATATGGATTTCAATCTCTCAAAAGTGTGGGTTTCGAGGTTTCAACTCCTGTTTTCTCAGGTATAATGGAAAAGATTAGTCAGATCGTAATCGCAGTCTCGAGATTTCTGCAGCGCTCAAAGAAAGCTAAGTCGCGGAAACCAGCATATTCACAGGATCTGAATCGTATACATGCACGTGGCAGATTTAATGGGTTCTTACAGGCCGTAAGTCCATACAGTTAGACTGACGTACTTGCTAATGATTCATAAGACCGAATACAACTTAGCTCCAACTCGTGGAACCACCTCTGGAAGCAAAGCATCTAATCTAATCTAATGACTTCTACAGCGCCGTTATCATAAATAATGCCCAAGGCATCAGTCGTTGGTCGCTTCAAGTCAAAATCGCTGTCAAAAATCATAAACCGTTGGAGATGTGTCTTAAATTTAGACCTGAATGACATCAGAGAATTGGTAGAACGAACTGAACTGGGGAGTGAATTCCAAAGCTTTGAACCAGCTACCGAGAAGGCCCGAGATGCCAACGCTGTTCGGGTATAGGGCACAGGGAGAGTTCCAGTGTCCACTGATCTGTCGAAGTACAGGTGGATGGATGACAGTGGGATTGGTCAGGGTAATGAAAAGCACTAGCAGGCAAGTGACTTGCTACTCTTAGACGACTCTTGGGCTGTACATTTCCAACAGACTCTGCAATTTCCTCATTCCAGTTTTCTCTGTTTTCGTAAATGCATGCGCTACATATGAACAATGAGTAATGTCCAGATGCATTATATTATCAGATCAAGTAAATTTATTATTGAGGCATTCCTTAAAGGTGCTGTATAAATGCCCAGATACATACAACATAAACGTAACGCAACAAGGGCTTTGAATGGTTCAGAAGACATTTCATCCGTGTTAGAACCTCTGCAAATGTCAGCCCACCAAGTTTACGGATGTTTTTCCGAGACGTCCCTTCCCTAAATCCACTGAAGAGAAATGTCGTTCACCGAGACCCCACCACAGAATTTCCAAATGCACAGTGGTTTTAGGGAGGCTGTTGATCCAAAGAAACGTCTGCTTGTGAAGTCTCAAGAACTCGTTCTTGTAATAAAATATACCGCCTCCTGTTGACACCTTCAATCATCGTTAATAGAACAACTTTCACGGCGCTTGAATCCCGTTACGCAACGCACATGCATCTGTTTCAGTCCAACGGACGTATGGTGCTAAAGAACCGATTCGCTGGTGCTTTCAACAGACCGATGCTTGTAGGAAGGCAGAGACCTCATCGAGACCGTGTTCCTCGGTGATGCAAAACCGATCTTCTTGACGAACACGACATCGTCAGTCATATCGACGACCATGTCGGCCTGCGTCGCTGTCGAAGTCACGTGGTTATGAACCGGAAGCGTCGACGCGGATGACTGCTTCCGCAGAGCGAAGGCGCCGCCCGCCTCCCCCTGGAGCGCCTCGGCCGATTCCGTCATGCGTGACCTCGTGGCGTTCGTGGGTTGATTGGCGACGCAGCTCGTTGACGGCTGGATGCATTGACCCGTGGCGTGCGTCACGAACTGATTGTCGTCCGGACTTGTCCTCTCGGGGCCACCGCGACCCCCGTTGGAGTTGATCGACATTCCCGATCCGAGACTGACCGGTTCAGACCGGATGTTGTCGTCTTCCTGGTCGTCCTTGACGGTTATCAACAGGTCGACCTGCATTGCGTCGATGGACTTAGGCGCAGCCGCAGTAGCATCTTCCCGGCTGCTTCTGTTGACGACTGACTTCACCTCAGTTGTCTGGTCCTCTGGCCACATCAGCTGTTGCTGTCTGCATCCCAGACGATGGCCATAGTCGCACGATTTTCCGTCTGGGTCGTCGGCACCTGAGGTTCTTGGACCTTGTGCGTGGAATTTGCCGCTCATCGGTGTCTGATGATCTTCTCGGGACAGACCTGATGCAGCAGCAGCAGCAGCATTTCCGCGCTGGAATGACAGATCGTAGACGGGCCATGATTGACAGAAGCCCAAGATCACTCGCTGGACTTTGCCGTGCATCGAATACTCATTGATGCATGACCCATTCGGTCGACTGAATCCGTACACTGCAAGAAAGATGATTAGCGGTATTGCTCCGCTGACCAGCATCAGAATCATCTGGTTCGGGGTCGTGACCTCGTACATGTTGCCGAACGACAGGATGACGATGGTGAGCAGCGACAGAAAGATAAGCGAGCAGAGGATGCTTCCGGTAGCCCTTAGAGTGGCCTTGTGCACTGGACCGGGACTGCCCGGCATGTCGAGCTTGCAGACTTCCCAGAAGAAATCGAGAGGAATTCGCGAGACGTCGTTCTTATCGATGAACAGAACAAGCGAATTGATGTTCCAGTGCAACCGGTTGTCGCGGTACTCGATGCTGTCGTTCGTGGCCGCAACCGCCGCCACTCGGTCATGGTCGAGCGATCCGTCATGCTTGACTGACGTCGCTGGCAGCGCGCTTCGTCCGACGCCCGTGGCCACCGGCGTGTCAATGTCGTCTTGCCAAATGCTCGCCTGGTCCTGAGTTCTGAGTCGAACGGCCTCTGCGACTGTAAAGAACTTAAATGCCGTGTTCCTCCGTTTCTCCTGTCGCAGGAGACTGGCCGCTTGGATGCCATCGTTCAACCGTGTCTTGATGAACTGGAACAGCTGGCGACTCAGTCGAGCGTAACCGACGTACGACAGTCGACACGAAGCCACTGCATAGACCACTCCCCAGAATGCGAGGATGATGTACTGGATCGAGCGGTCGCTGTTGACAACGGCCCCGAGTGTCGTCAGGACGCAGACCTCAACGAGGAACCCGAACGCCTCGGCATACATGATGAGCACCGAGCAGACGCCGAGCAGCATCAGCAGACCGACAAGGAAGGTACCGAATGCCGAGGCCAGTCTCTGGCGGTAGACTATGGCATTCTTCTGACGAGTCCTCTTGCTGGTCTCCTGGTTGCCTGCCGCCGGCTCCGAAGTCAAGGACGAATATGGGCGAGAATCAGGACTGATGGAGTCGAGGAAGAAACAGCTGTCGAATGACGTAACGCCCGTCGAAAGACTTTTGCTGGGTCGACCGCTAGGGGTCGGCAGCGGCTTCCGCCGGCAACACCCTGGACGATAGCTGACCAGGAGTCTCCCGGCAAGGTAGACTAGGGGTACGCAGTAGAAGATGGCGGTCAGGAGACAGAAGGGCAGGACCAGGGGCCAGTAGAGGGCGGCCACGGGCACGCCGAACACGCCGAACTTCTCGAACGGCAACAGGATGTGGGCACAGAGCATGCGCAGACATTCTGACTGCCGAATGTGGCGCATGTCCGTTACGCATGCGCGCGCGATGCCGTCGATCTTGGACGGGTCGCAGATGCGGAGGGCGGAGAGAAGCAGAAGAGATGCGATGTAGATGATGTAGACGATGATGAGACCGGCGTGGGTCGGCGTCAGCCACTGAAAGATGTTGTGGTCGACGATGTAGTCGAGGTCCAGTCGATCGATCGCCTCCTGGCGGTCCTTGATCTCGTCCTCCTCGAAGGCGTAGAAGACGGCCAGCCGGATGTAGTAGGGAAACGGGATGATGAGGATGAGGACGACAGCGCCAAGGAAGTTGAAGATGCTCGCCCAGGAACACGAGTCCCTGCATCCGCGGTTGCAGTCGCATCGCTTGCGCAGCTTCAGCCACAGGAACCGCGGCGACCAACTGCCGAAGATGCTCTCCTCGCAGCACGACCTGAGCGGTTCCACTCGAGTGATTCCGCACCGGATGAACGTCTCGTAGACGAAGCGGAACAGACCGACCGGAACGTCGCCCTCCGTCATCAGGTCCTTGTGATCGACGAGAATGTCCAGGCGGTTGAACCGCACCGGAAAGATCGTCTCAGACGGAATCGTCTTGACCAGTTTCCGAAACCGCGTGAACTGCTTCATGTCCTTTCGGCGTCCGAATCCAGACGACGACGGTTCGTCGTCGACTGCGCGGACCTTCTTCACGAGGATCGTCTTATGGAGTCCCGTCTCCTCGGCAATCGGCACCAGGTAGCTGGTCTTCTTCGTCGACCCTTCGAACATCACCCGCTGCAGGACGAGCGGTCCGAACAGCACGAACGCGATCTTCAGCAGACCGAGGACGACGTAGAGCACGTCGATGACGTCGTCACGCTCCACCTTGGAGCACCGCATCTGGGAGACAGATTTCGTCGCTCGAGTGCAGCACCGGAAGACGATCCTCGCACTTCCGTCGTCGTCCTCGATGACCTGGTGGCACACAGAGTGTTTGTCGGTGTCCCACTGAAGCAGTTCATCCTTGGGCATTCCGTCATCCGTCTCGAGGTCATGCATCAGTAGTCGCAGAACGGACGCCATCTGACCAGCTTCCGTCAGTGCGACGAAGCACTTGGGTGGTCCGTCGACGACGGGGACGCGGATCTTCTTGACGCCGAGCCTCAGAAGACCGATCGAGAGGACATCGTAGTTGAACGCCATCGTCAGAAGTCTCTGGCCGTGGGCAGAGAAGATACGGTACCAGACGTTCGTCTTGTACTGGTACGAGGTGTTCCCTTCGCTCCTCAACGGTGTGACATCGTACTCCGGGAACTCCAGTTCGTACTTCGCCAGATGCAAGGTACCCGACTCGGCCAACCTTCGCAGGCGCTTAGGTAGGTCCGGGTCGTAAGGGTAGAGGTTGCACTCCGCCGAACCTTGCGCACTCTGCCGAGGTGGAAGAGCGTCACCTGGTGGCTGATCATCCCCATCGCGTCTTTCCTCCTCGTCCAATCCATCAATCGCCTTTCCAGCACAAGTGTAGTCTCGACAGAGGCAAAGAATTCCCAGCAGCAGGAGGAAAAGAATATTCAGATTGTCACGTAACATAGTTGCAGTTTTCTAAACGGAGAAATTCTTACAAGAACACCGTCATCAACATATTCAATACTGGCATCGATAGCACAGAACGTCAAGCACTGCCAGGCGCTGAAGCAGCATCAACATTATCATGGCACCGGACTGTCTAGATGTGGCTGCTGCGAAAGTGCTCCCTCGCATCTGTAATGAGCATTTCCCACGCCGAGCATCCTCTATCCTGTCCACAACCAGCACAAGAGCTGCATGTGTGAACCAACAGACCTAGGCACCATTGTGGCATAATTAGTTGCTCTACCGGTGCTAACCAGCAGACCGATAATGACTCTCGTTATGTCTAATTGATGTTAGTATCATTAGTTTTATTATTCTTATTTTTATCCCTCTTAGTCATCCTCTTCGTCTGCTGCAGCAGCAGCCGTGTGGACAGAATCATTTTGGATGCACGCATACATCCCCTTTTAGATGCTGAGCGGGAGGACATCCTAGCTCTTATATTCGATTGCTGCTGCAGAAGCCGTGGCCCGGCTTACAAGGTTCTGTGTCAGCAGCAATAGCAGCAGCTGCAGCAGCAGCTGCAGCAGCAGCAGCAGCTTCGGCTGCCTTCTACCAGTACTGCGAGAGCCTCCTAGCTTAGCAAGTGCCCGTGCACTGTGTCGAGCCAGCACGTGATAGCTGCGCTCGCTTTGCAGACACTGGTCATCACGTGGACGCGATTATGCCAAAGTATTCACGTGCCAAGACGGTCGTGACCAGCCACCGCAGCAGCGTGTAGCCACAAGCAGATGACAGACTTGCCAATCTATGCTTCCCATCGCCGGTACCGGTTTCCTGGTACCAGTTATCCATCTTACGAACTCACCGTCACTTCACACCTTGCAATCTCTGCGCAGGACTTCCACTCAAAATTGAAAACACTCCTGTTTCTCAGATCCTATCATGATTCCTTTTCTTCCACTATCTGTCTTGCAGATCCGATTCCAAACACCACCCATCTTAGCCGTCTGACTGCCTGCCTACCTGCCTGACTCTTGGATCTTGACCTGGAACCGAACTCTTTTTGTTTTAACTGAGCGCCCGTGAATAAGCTGGTTCCCGCGACTTAGCTTTCGTTGAGCGCTGTAAAAATCTTGAGAGTACGATTACGATTAGCATCGTTTTATTATCCGGTTCCATAGTAAACGAAAAGCTGTTTGGGCGACAGATACGCTATAGCTGGCCTGGTTAGCTACATTTGGTTTACGAGTACTTCAAGGACCCTCTGCTCCTAAGGATGCCGGTTCGCGTCCCGGTCGTGGCTTATTTCAGAGATTTGAATCTCGGGCTAGCACCATCAGTACACGGGAGACCTTAAGTGGCGTGTCGCTTATTTAAAGAGGCAGCGGTGGTGAAGGATCTCACAGGATCAGTTCATTTTAAAATGAGCAGGGTCGAGGCCATACGATCACTATAGAAAAACGTGTACATTTACATTTTACCAGATATATTTACAAAGGACGTAAACACGAGAATTACACAGTGACTCACACCTATCACCATTTATTTGTTTATTTTGAAATCCTGCGACAGTCGAAGACATAAGGAGGTGTTTCCTACGAGAGAAAATGGCGAGCTTTTAAAAGTTAATTGTGTGTATGACTTTGATAACTCTAGAAGAAGTTTTATATTTAACTGCGCCGCAAAAATCTGCATAGAAGTTGCAGAAAAGCCTATCTCCCGCGAAAAGGCCACGGAGCAACGCCTATTCTGAATTCGCCATTGTCCACAATGCTCTAGCAGACTTAAGTGTTGAACAACTTGTCTTCTTCAGAAGAGTATTGTTTTTATGTGATGCCTAACAATTTTGTAGCCTTACATAACATTTGGCGACCCAACCAAATTCAGTGGAGTGCAGTGGCGACGGTTGCCCCCGGGCACCTGGCTTCTATTGAACAAATTCCGCATCAGACGAACTAATCGATCGAAATGAAACGATGGACATCTGATGTAACATGAAGTCCTACCTATGTAGTACCTGTTAAGTTTACGCCGATATGGAAGTCCGTGCTCATAGTATAAAAACAGAGGCATCTGGACATAATTGCTATTAAGTAACCTAATTACTTAAAACGTAATAAGTACTTTACATAAATAAACAAAATAAATCATAGACGAGCACCATCGCCCATGAGCCTCACTGATCATTTTTCGCAGACTACTGCAGTCCAAGGCTTCCTAACAGTTGCCACCGTCACTGATTTATTTTTAATCTCTTGGCTTATTTTACAAGAATTTTTATATATAGTTATCATCTCAATATCTTACCACTTTAGGCCTATACATACAATTTTCATTAAATAGGCCTATCTTTCAAATATCTTATGATTGCATATGAAATTTTAAAATGAATCTATATAAAAAATAAAACTCCGCCACTGCCGCGCACGGGTGGTGCCAGTCCCAAGCCTGGATAAAGGAGGAGGGCGACGTCAACGGTCTTCGATACATTAAGATGTCGTTAAACTACTATGAAACTATATAAAAATAAAATAAAGTTTTCTGGCACCAGTCATCATAAATGGGCCTGCTTTCTGGTACCAGCCAATCGGTGCTGGTAACATACCAGAAGCGGGTCATGGGCTTATAGTCTATTGTGCGTGCAGTTGTGAAGCTACTGCTCCTGAAACCAGACTAGAAGGCACATCATTAGTGTACATGCATATATATAATAATGTGGTCTATATATATTTTTTATTGACCTAATAGCCTGCCCAGCTGCGGGTAAATAACATCAGACAAAGAGTCGAGGTATTCTTGTTAATGTATGCTGTGCGTGTGCGTCGGCCCTGTAGGCCCATTATTCGAATTAATGTAAATCTACACGGTTTTATATATAGCCACCATAGGCCTCGACCCTCCTCATTTTTCATTGAATTTGTCGGGTGAGATCCTTCACCACCGCTGCTCGTTGTGTGGGTGTGGTTTCTGTTTAACAACGCTGTGTCAAAACAAAGATGACGAGCGTTGGTTGCCCTCCTCCTTTGTCCAGGCTTGGGACTGGCACCGTCGGAATACGGCAGTGGTGGAGTTGCTGCTCGTTTGAGTTGGTAAAGGTCCCCGTATATGGACTGGGAATACACGCATGACTGCGCACATAAATTTGTGCAGGAGAGGGCCAAACAGGAAAACTGGGGCATGTCATCGCGGCCTGATGTGGGTCAAAACTGTTCAGACGTGAATTCCAGAAAAGGTAAGTTCCCCAACGCCCAAAGTCCCTACACACTTAACTGGCGTGGCACCCATTCAAACGGGCAGCGGTGGCCAAGGACCTCATCCGATAAATTCATTGAAAAATGAGCAGATCGAAGCCATACGGTCGTTATAGAAAAACGTGTACATTTACACTTACAGTTAACCTTTACATTTTTAACATTTAACATTTACATGTAACCCTCTCATTTCAAGGGAGGCTCGAACCCGTACTATCCGCGTTACACGCCTAGCGCTCTAACCAATCGGCTACTGTGCGGCAGAAGTAGGCCCTACTGCAATGTAGAGAAGGTCCAGAATGCTCATTCTGACATAAAACAGAAGGGAACTGGGCGCATAGAGTTCTCCTGCCACTTGCCACGCCGAGCACAAACCGCACGATAAGCGTAACTGGGTCAGTTAGCATTAACATTCTTACACGGGTTTCCTCTGTAACATTTAATAACACATTTGTGCGCCTCGTTCATTATTATGTATATTGGAAGACGACATTAGACGAGTTCAGCCGATGGACTAATTGTGTGTAATTACGATGAACGGGCGATTTGGATGGGAACTGATGTAGCGATGCTAGAACACGATGTTTACAACAGCCACATCAGAAGACGGAGTAGGCTACTGCGGTGAAACGCCCACTCGCTGTACAGACTGCGAAGAGATGTCGATATGTTGTGTATACTGCGCTGTCCGTCCGTTGTGCCTGTGATGGTTGTATTCGGAAGGCCTTCGTTGGATGCATGCAGGCAAGTAGGCCGACACTCTCACGCCTCACGGCTACAGGCCATCGTAATCGTAATCGTAATCTCGAGATTTCTACAGCGCCAAGCGAAAGTTAAGTCGCGGGGACCAGCTTATTCTGGTCTAGTTAGCTACATCGGTAAGCGCGTACGCTAAGGAAACCTCTGAGCGTGAGGATGCCGGTTCGCGTCCCTTTAGTGGCTTATTTCAGAGATATGATCTCGGGCTAGCACGGTCCGTACACGGGGACCTTAAATGCCGTGTAGTACTGGTGAAGGATCTCACCCAGGGGGTCGAGGCCACACGGTCGCTATAGAAAACGTGTACAATTTACGATTTTTTACAATTTAAAAACCATAATTTGGCAAGAAAGTTCAAAGATTATACTGTCTGATAATAAAACCGTCTGTGGTCGATTCAGTTATCGCGTTAGATCTGTATTCTAACAATTGCGGGTTCGAACCTGCTCAGCGGACTCCGGGTAACGACCCTGGGCAAGCTGTTAACGCACACGTGCCTTGCATACAACCAGTCAGTAAATTTTAGTGCCGACGTAAGCTTGCAAGTCCTACGATGCGTCGGCTTCGTGTCCAGGACCGAGGGATTCGTCTAATCCCAGATCAAAGGCCGAAGAAAAGGAAATGAGAACCTCCATACGTTTCCGTTACTTCAAAATGTTGCTCGCATATAGGCATAGATTACCGTCGATGCTTTGAGAACATCTCAGAAATGCTTGAGTACATATAGCTTTTGACCGGTCTTGTGATATATGTTCGAAAGGCGCTATATAATTGCCAAGATATCTAATTATCCTGTTAGAATTATGTGTAGCATGTTATTCACAACTTGATCACTAAGGGAACACAAAGAAAGAACTACTCTCTTGAACAGTGAAATATATATATATATACACACAGAAATATATATATATATATATATATATACACACACACATATACATGAATACATAGTTTATGTTGACACCTGCAGCATTGGCAGTGGCGGATCAGGGTTGTTTGAGTGCTTATTATGTAATGAGTTCAGAACGTTAGTACGTCTATGTAGTAATAATTATACATCGTGTGTAAGCACTGCTGCATATAGCTACATACAACAGTAAATCAATGCAGAAAACGTATAACATAACTGTTTATGCAGCTCCACAAATGTGGCAAATTCCAATCTATAAATTTAGTTCCTAAACCACTAAAATGTATTTGCAGCACCACATAAATGTGGACACGACCGCTACATAAATGTAGAGATGCCACAACACAAATGTAGACATTAATAGTACATAAATGTAGAGATGCCGCTACACAAATGTAGACGTGATTAGTACATAAATGTAGATTCCGCACTACATAAATGTAGACATTAATAGCACGTAAATGTAGATGGAAAACCACATAAATGTAGAGATAGCACTACATTAATGTAGACAATCTTGCTACATAAATGTAGCCAAAATGCAACACCGATGTAGACCTCGTTCTCTACAAAAGTGTTGCAATTTGCGTCTACACTTGTGTAGACTGCCGGCTCGTCTACAAAAAGTGTTGCATAGAGGTCCACACATTGCCGATGAGCCAGACCTCAACACTAAGTGTTGCATAGAAGTCTACACTTGTAGACCGATTCTCTACACTATTTTTAAGAGAGTGGGGCAAGGTAATGTCCAGAGCGTGTGCCACATTCTGACAGTCCACTATGCATGTGTCTGGTCTGAGGGTCGCCGGCATATAACTAAGAGAACCTATAGCAAAATAAGCCACTGCACCTGCGACATGTTTGTTAAAGGCCTATGTCACGTGTAACAGCTTTTATAAAAACGATTTCTCAATACTATCTGCCCTAGATTTAATCAGTAAATTCAAATAAAGCTAATCCAGATCTGATCTAATCTGGTCCATACTGAAAGTATTTAAAATACCATCTTAAATACTTCTCGTAAGTATTTTCCACATTGCCTAACGGACTCGCGTACAAAGTCTACATACACTGACACATGAATTGCTGAAGCGTAACATAAGCTCAGTATAATCTCAGGCTCTCCGACCAACCAAAGCTCCAGCCGCAGTCCAATGCAATGCTTTCACGTTCCTCGTTGCGTTTTGATGAAATCTGCTTAGTGCTTATCTGTCAGGCACATCTTGGCGGTAAATATCTCAGATGCTACGATGGCTCTGACGAATAATTCCATCCGGTTACAACACTACAGACCGCTGCATCCACCCATACACCCACACACCCACCTACTCACACCCACCCACACACACACCTACCCACCAACACAACCACCCACACACACACACACACACTACACCCGCCACACACACATCCCACACCCGCCACACACACGCGCGCACACACACACTACAGACCTGCCACAAACACACACAGATAGAGGCATAAAGAGAAAGGCAGACACGCAAGCACGCACACGCAAGCAGACAGATGGACGGACTCCCTGTATGCACAATGGCACGTGCACACAAACATTACACCGTACATGCGCCTATGTTTATCCCAGTTATACAACGCCATCTTTTATTCAGCCAAATGAGGCAGCCGTCTATTATTTAGCTTAATTATGGCTTCATCGTGCATAATTAACACTGATGACGTGCATGTTTTTCCGACATAAAAGGGGCACGCTCATGGACGCAACCCCCAGCAGTCTCTAATGAACTCTTATGAGTTCTAATAGACCCTGCATTAGTTGATACAGACAAAAGCTTCACTTTGTATCATTTATGCTCTACGCCTGTAGTGGTTTCTATGGTAAAGCGCTATGGTGACTTCTCTTTGCATATGACATAAGCTCATAGTCGCTTCCTCACCCACAGAGGCGTCTTGACCTACGCCAAGATACCATGGCGACGATTGTGACGTCAATATGTGTCAGGTCAAGTGAGGTGCCTTGACGTATGCTTTAAACCAATGTAGCTGACCAGGCCATGTGAGATACCATGGCGACGATTGTGACGTCAATGTGTGTCAGGCCAAGTGAGGCGCCTTGACGTACGCTTTAACCAGTGTAGCTAACCAGGGCAGCTGAGACACCATGGTGACGATTGTGACGTCAGTGTGTGTCAGGTCAAGTGAGGCGCCTTGACGTATGCTTTAACCAATGTAGCTGACCAGGCCATGTGAGATACCATGGCGACGATTGTGACGTCAATGTGTGTCAGGTCAAGGCGCCTTGACGTATGCTTTAACCAATGTAGCTAACTAGGCCAGCGAAGATACCATGGCGACGATTGTGACGTCAGTATGAGGCGCCTTGGGGTACGCTTTAAAATCAGTGTAGCTAACTAGGCCAGCGAAGATACCATGGCGACGATTGTGACGTCAATGTGTGTCAGGTCAAGTCGCCTTGACGTATGCTTTAACCAATGTAGCTAACTAGGCCAGCGAAGATACCATGGCGACGATTGTGACGTCAGTGTGTGTCAGGTCAAGGCGCCTTGACGTATGCTTTAACCAATGTAGCTAACTAGGCCAGCGAAGATACCATGGCGACGATTGTGACGTCAATGTGTGTCAGGTCAAGGCGCCTTGACGTATGCTTTAACCAATGTAGCTAACTAGGCCAGCGAAGATACCATGGCGACGATTGTGACGTCAATGTGTGTCAGGTCAAGTCGCCTTGACGTATGCTTTAACCAATGTAGCTAACTAGGCCAGCGAAGATACCATGGCGACGATTGTGACGTCAATATGAGGCGCCTTGGGGTACGCTTTAAAATCAGTGTAGCTAACTATGAACCAGTATGTCCGTGAGTCAAAGAGACATGCGTCATGTTGGATCTATAATTAAAACAAATAATTGCGCTCGTCAAGCAATAAAGCCTTTAGATATACGGCGACTTTGTATGCGTGTTTTTATAGCGCCGCTAACTCGTTTGCATGCACCTGGTCGTGGAGCGTTGTGCTTGTATTGTATTGAAGCCACACAAACAAACGCGCTGCTAATCATCTCTATAGTCGTACGACGCATTGTTATTCACGTGCCAGAGTCTGGCTACTGTCGGAGGCCAGGTAACTTTTGGCAACCTTTTTAGTATAGGCCTGGACATCGATTTAGCCTTATAAATAAAACTTTATAAATAGAAAGCAGCAGGCATCTATTGAGTCTATTCTACAAAGCGGCATTGCAACAGAGGTATATCTATATATAATATATATATATATACAATATATATATAATATATATATATAATATATATAATATATATATATATATATGTGTGTGTGTGTGTTTGTGTGTGTGTGTGAACACCACACTGCACGCATGCATACAGTGAAATCTGCATATGGCTCGTTCCTCGTTTGCTCGTCTGTTTAAGATTCGTCGTATAGCAGAGACCAGAAGAAGGACAAGAGGAAATGCACGTAGGGCTACATTTGCCTTGAAGCAAGAACAATAACCTCCTCCACTACTACTGCAACCCACCGCTGCCGTCACAACCAATACCACCACCTCGGTCACCAACAACAATCGCAACATCATCATCAAGACCACCACCACCACTACCAAACCCCCAAACCCACCACCACCAACAACAAACCAACACCACCAACACCACCAAAACTACCACCGCCACCACCAACACCAGCACCAACACCACCACCACCAAAACTACCACCACCACCAAAACCACCACCACAACCAACACCACCAACACCCCCAAAAAACCACCACCCCAAACCTACCACCACCACTACCAAAACCACCACCACAACTACCACTAGACGGCAACTGTCTCTCCCATGCTCCAGCAGTGCCGATAAACAGCTTGCAGCGTTATCGACCGCCTCTCTTGAGACTGACAGACGCTCCAACGCACGCGCACACTGACCGACGCAGCCGGAAGAACGGACTGGCGACGCGCATGCGCACTGATGGGGCGAGGCTGCGACGGCTGGTGAAGAGGGCTTTGGACGATAAATGTTTTCAATTTGGCTTCAGATGCGAAGACCGAGACAAGTGCTGCAGAAGCAGACGATGACGAGCGCGGACTGGAGAGGATTGTAAAGATGGCGCTGCATCTTGTGGCCTCTTCCTCATCCTCACCATCCTCTCTCGCGTGTCTTCTGGTTGTCTCGCAAGAGGAAGCGGAGGAGAGGACGTGGAGGATTAATGAGGCACTGCAAACAAGAGCCGTCGGAAGAAATAAAGAAGGGTCTTGGTGCTATTATGAAGCGCCTGTGTGCGGATAGGGGTCAGTTCTCGTTGACTGGCTTTTGCGAACGTTGAAGAAATAATTATAGAGCTTATGGTTACATTAACGATTTCACAGTGCACGCAGAATCAGAGACTGTGACGATACGTAGAAACGCATGATGAATTTTTATCTATGTAGTACATCGCTTCGTCAAAGACTGTCTGTGAATCTGCGTAGGATGAAGATCACGTGAGGAACTGAATATCAGACCGACTGGACAAAACACAGCCACACAGCGGATCATATTCATGAACAGATTCGCGGATAAGAAAATCGACGCAGAGCCAGAGACAGGAGGAAAGACCAAGCCTTACAGCTAGATACAAAGACCGAGCCAGAGACAGAGCCAGGGATAGAGACACAGCCAAAGACACAGAGACAGAGCCAGGGATAGAGACACAGCCAAAGACACAGAGACAGAGCCAGGGATAGAGACACAGCCAAAGACACAGAGACAGAGCCAGGGATAGAGACACAGCCAAAGACACAGAGACAGAGCCAGGGATAGAGACACAGCCAAAGACGCAGCCAAAGACACAGCCAGAAAAGTCGGTGGAGATGGGAACGAGTAGCAGCGCCAACCGAAAGCTCTCCTACGACGCCAACAGCGAAGGTTTGTGTATAGGAAACTTCAAGTAGAACTATACGTCATGTTTATAAATGTTTATATTGCGCATGCGTGTGTTTTCGACGCGTATAGAAGTGCATCAGTATGCATATATGCATATGTATTTACAAGTAGATGTATACCAATATGTGTATGTGTTTGTCACTAGCATTTCCTTTACTTCGGGGACCGAACCACTGACCTTAGCCGACTTTCGGTCGATGTCCCTTTGAGAATGCGTGTAGCAAATGCGTTTCCATGGTTGCAGCTATTTGCTTAGTCGCTATGGCAATATCCACTCATTCCTTCATTTTCCCCACGGATGAGACCAGTACAAATATTGGCTTTAACCGGTCTGATGCCTCCCAACACGAAAAGCGTTTCTTTTTCCGTATTTATCTCGGCCAGGATGACACTGGACAATTTCCGATGCGTATTCAGTGGAGCCGCTAGGTTTTGATATATGGGAGGTCAAGCCTCTGGAGAGCCAAAGAAGTGACAGCCTGGAAAATTGAAGAGCGTGTGATTCCCTTATCTAATCTATCTAATCCAGTGACTTCAACAGCGCCGCTTTCAAACTGGATAAGGCATCAGTCGATGGTCGCTTCAAGTGAAAGCGTAGTCAAAGACCCTAATCGGTTTTAGAGGTCCAGTCGAAATAAAATATGCCAGGAATAACCAAGAGACGGTCTCCCGTGGGTCAGCAAGCTGAAACGGTAGGCCCTGGTCTTAAGTTTAGAGCTACTTATGTATATTCGTGTTCAAATGTATATGTATTTGTAATCTTAATCGTATAATTACGAATTTGTATAGCGCCGCTTCAAGAAAAACACCCAAGAGGTGCTCTCGACCTGACAACGTAAGACCACAATCGCATGGAACGGTTTTCAAGCCCAACAAACGGAGATCATTAGGTTACTAGGCAACCTATTGCAGAAAGATGGACCGAACACACCGAAGCATCGATGGTCGACTGTTCGGGCCGGGGGAAAAAATAGGTTACCGCTAGCTGGCCTGGTTAGCTACACGCGTACGTCAAGGTGCCTCTGAGCTTGAGGATGCCGGTTCGCGTCCGGGTTGGGGCTTATTCCAGAGATTTAAATCTCAGGCTAGCACGGTCGGTACACGAGGACCTTAAATGGCGTGGGGCCCATTCAAACGGGCAGCGGTGGTGAAAGATCTCACCCAATGAATTCATTGAAAAATGAGCAGCGTCGAGGACTCGAGGCCATATGGTAGCTATAGAAAAACACGTAGTCCTATATTTACCTTAAGCAGTAGAGCGCAGGGGTCAGTGTCCAGGTAGGGATGTGACCTAGAAACATCGTTCCCGATGATAAGATGAAGCATGGCCTACAAGGGAATTGCGGATAAGCATCAAGGTCTAAATGTCGATACGTTTTTGCATAGGTAACCAACTCAATTCCTCCCGCATGAAGCTGGATGCATGTTCATACCTAACTATAGGTCTACCGCCAATCAATTGCATGCATATGTATACAGTATGCATATGTATGTATGTATACATAAGTATAGTGCTTTTAATCCTAGCATTGAGGAAGCCAGTGGCGAAAAAAGTCGCTATGTCAACAGCGTAGGTATAAGTTTAGATCTAGATCTATATGTTTTAGTGTTTTAAAATTCTTAAATTCTTTTAAACTGAACCGATTTTAATTACTTTGCGCGTTTATCTTTTAGTAAGCTTTGACCATTTCACGATCCTAAGAGCGATTGGAAAAGGAAGTTTTGGGAAGGTAGATGCGTTAACTTTTTTCTCTGTTCTGTGATGCTTTTAGGCCTACCGTACTTCTATTGTGAATCTGTGCCTCTTAAGGACTCGTTAGGCAGTAGGCCTTGAAGATTTAGAAACTAAATCTAAACATATATCTATTTAATTCGTCATATCTCAAGATGGCATGGTGTCGGATTGTGAATGCAACTACCTAAAAGCATTCCGCCATATGTTCGAATTTCACCTATCTACCTATAGCTACCTTCGTGCGCAAATGGTAACGCATTTGGTCAATGATCATGCGGTTGCGGGTTCGACTCCGTGTAACGACCCTGGTCAAGTTGTGTGTGCACACCGTGCCTCTGTCACCAAGCAGTAGAATTTGGTACCGGCGTAAGCTGGGAAGTAAACGGCAAGTTCTGCGATGCGCTGGCCCCGTGTCCTGAACCTTGGTATTCGTCCATTGCTGGCTCAAGGGGCTAAAGAAATGGAAATGGGCGTCTCCTGGACTCTCCCCTAAGTCTCACTTGTGAGATATGGGAGACTACTTTTTTACTTATAGATACTCTTTTGCGTACCTACATACCTGCCTACCTACCTACTTAAGACACGTCTCTACCAATTTGTTTACCAACCGTAGCCTGGCTTCTGATTTATCTGACCTATCGGAATTCGACCCGACTTCTCCAACGGTTATGAGTTTTGATTGCGATCTTAATTTGAAGCGACCATCGACTGATGCCTTTAGCATTATGATAACGCCGCTATAAAAGTCTTTAGATTAGATTAGATTAGATTAGATTATCGATGTACCTGCCTACCTACCTATCTACCCACTCTTCATTCATAGCCTCCTCACTTACCTAGTTACCTCGACGTCGTTGAGGAGTGGAGTTGCATAAGGAGTGGCCTGTTCTTCTACTTGAGGTTTGCATCGTTCAGAAGAAGGACACGAAGCAGCTGTATGCAATGAAGTACATGAACAAGCGCCAGTGTATCGAGAAGAACGCCGTCGAGAATGTTCTGTCGGAGGTGAACCTCCTCAAGAACCTCGAGTACTCGTTCCTCGTCAACCTCTGGTTCGCCTTCCAGGACGAAGAGGACATCTTCCTCGTCGTTGACCTCTTGCTAGGTGGAGACCTGCGCTACCACACGACCTTTCAGCAGCAGGTGATCTTTTCAGAGCGCCACGTCAAGCTCTACATCTGCGAGATAGGACTCGCTCTCGGGTATCTCAGACAGCACAAGGTCATTCACAGGTGAGTCATCTACAGGTGCTCCGACAGGTTAGTCATTCACAGGTAGTTCACTTGCAGGTGCTGGAAAGTCGTCGACATCCGTGGCAGTAAGCTATTCACAGGTGATTTAGGAACAGGTGGACATTTGCTACAGAGTCACAGACAGATAGGTTGCTTTGAAGAACTGATCGCCAGTAGGTGGGTCTTAATAAGGTAGATTAATCACGGGTGAGTCTAAGACACGTGAGTCATTCAGCGATGGGGCAACAACAGGTGGCTACCCATCAACAAATAGATCATTTGCATGCCTTAAAAGGTCATTTGGAAAGGTCGATCAGTCAAAGAAAGTGCATCATATAATATGCAAGTGGATTTATGGCAGGTATCAAAAGAGATGGACATTTGTGGTCATGCGGAATACTCGCCAGTTGTTTCATCAGGGTAATATGAGGCACTCCGTAATTGGTATTTCATATACAGGTGTATTTTTTATACAGATCGGTTCAACGAGGTCGATTTAAACTAAGTTATTCAGAACTAAAGCACCCCAAGACTTTAGATGTTTCATTCGACCACGAGACTGAGAAATATGGCTGCAGCTCCCAGCAAAGCAGCTCTAAACTACAGGTTGTAGCCCCAGTTTTTGGGTACGGTGCGCCACTTCGGGCATGTGCTACGAAAAAGTGAAGACTGTTTAGAGAAAGAGATCATCCAAGACACAATTCCTGGATCCCGAGATTGGGACGGACCCAAGATGACATGGATCGATAACATCAAGTCGTGGACGGAATCATCGTTACAGGAGACATAGTTCGACCAGTTATTACAGGAGACGAGGAGCAGAAGCAGATGGCACAAAATTGTCCGTGGTTCAGCCAATCCTCCGTTCGGGGACGGTTGTCAGTGGTGCAACCAATCATAGGTTCGAGGATGGTTGAAGACAAGACAAAAAAGCATAATTGTCAGTATGCCAGATCCGGCATCAAACCAACTGGAGTCGGACTCCAAACGATCGGCTGTACATATCCCTGAAGTTTCACTTGCAAAATCTTAAGAGCCTCTGAATCTGTGTCTTAAAGGACGCCATCTAATGTTTTGAATTAATGAGTGAATGAATAAAGGAATGTAAATTGTCTACTGTTATGATGTCAGTGCAAGAGTTCTCCATATTTTTATAACTGTTCCTGCGAATGCTTGGGTAACGTCGCGTGAAGGTGCTGTGTTGACGCTGTCGCCATACCTGTTCGATTTGTCTGCGACTGCTGCATGTCATTGGACAATCAATAACTTCAATACTCACTGGCACAAGACTCGCATATGATGACCAGCAGAAAACAAACACAATTTTCAGTCAATATCATAGGAATTTGCAAAAGATACGACAGAAATACGGCCTTAGAACGATCTTATTCAGCATAGATGTCTAAGCTGTATCGTCGTCGTCATCATCATAATTGCCGTCGTAGTCTTTGTCGTCGTCATCATCATCATCATAATTGGCGTCGTAGTCGTCGTCATCACCATCATTATCGTCGTCGTAGTCGATTCAGGCTTAGTGATGATGCGGCTTCAGAATTGCTTGCGTGAGAGGGCAAGAGCGTTTCCAGAGGGGCGCCACATTCTGGCAGTCCACCATGCACGGGTCTATATTATGGGCGCCAGCAAATAACCAAGAGGGGCGCGGAGGGGGGAACCGCCCTTACGCCTATATCTAAATCCGCCACTTCGCGTATAGTTACGTGCGCATAGTTATGTGTATATCTTGGAAGTGCTATTTGTACGCAGGAAATTGCAGCGTGCGATTTAATGGCAGCGTCAGCAGCAGACTCTACGGGTAGATAAATAAAAATCTGTGCGTGTCCCCTATGAGCTTCCGTAGACTCGGTTTCGTGCTGACGGGAATGGCCGCTGCTCAGCGAAAGATATCCGACTCCGAAGTTTATTGGTCTGGGTTCGAGCCTTTATGCTGAGCATAGGTCGGTGGTATTCATGACAACGACGCTAACTGTGACATAAGAGACTCGCCAGACCGACCACCTTCCTCCCCTCCGCTGATCAGTCTTCGACCCGAAGTTTATTGGTCTGGGTTCGAGCTGACCAGTCTTCGACCCATTAAGCATATAATTTTATGCGCTGAATATATCGGAGCCATTCCGGGCCTCTCTTCGTGAATACACTGTGTCCAGAAAAAAGGAATCCTTTGCAAACGCGAATAGCTTGAGCACATCTTTCATCATTTGAAACTGAACTAAACGGCTATTGTTCGTTATATTTATAGTTACGAACAGTCCCTTAAAAAGGATGTCTTAATATCGCGCAAATTTTGTTTTCGCTGAATCTAACCCACAGTGGTTTTCAGTGAAGAATACAGAAGAAGAAATGCAAAAGAAGAAGGAGAAGAAGAAGAGAAGGATGGAGAGGGAGAGGGAAAAGAACAAGAAGAACAAAAAGAAGAACCACGATTATGAGACCAAGAAGAATAAAGAGAAGAGGAGGAGTTGAAGGAGGAGTTGAAGGAAGAGAAGAAGCAGCAGCAGCAGCCCTGAGAGACAGCCCTGGGTATGAAGTGCTGGCGACTTCTTTTTCTTAGCCTCGGCATATGAAGGTTGGTAGCCATGCATAATCGTTATTAAATTTTTACGTCACAATAATGAAACGTTTGCTTATAAAATTTCCAGGTAAAGGATGGAAACTATAAGCGAAAGATTGACATAACCGGATCATACCAGCGTTGTTGCAATTTAATTTACGGCTTTTTTCTGGACACCGTGCATGCTATATTATGCTTAGACAAATCGATGGTCAGGGTCTTTGGATTTCTCTTTTCCCTTGGGATTGTTAATATACCCTATTGGCGTTGCGGTCAAAAGCGCTGGCCATGTGTCCTTGCGTTCGAGGATCGAATCTCGTTGCGTGATTTGAAAATGATGATTTATTTTCGAGCCATGCGAATCGTAAAGAATGGTTTCCTATGGAGCCATGTAAAACGATAATAACTATTGTCTTGCTGATACGAGTTTGCCAAGTGGACAGGTATACAAAACAAACAGAAGACGGCCAAGCACAGACCTTAAGGAACAGTACAGGTGAGAGTATGAAACAGAGAGAGAGAGAGACAGACAGGCAGGCAGACAGACAGACAGAGAGGCAGACAGATAGAAAGACAGACAGGCAGACAGGCAGACAGAGAGGCAGACAGATAGAAAGACAGACAGGCAGACAGGCAGACAGACAGGCAGGCAGAAATACAGGCAGGCAGGCAGACAGGTATACGCAGGCATACAGGCAGATAGATAGAAAGACATATAGAAAGACAGACAGAGAGACAGAGACAGAGACGGAGACAGAAAAGATAAAGACAGAGAGTAGGAGAGTGAGAGGAGGAGAGAAAGAGAGAGGAAAGAGAGAGAGAGTGAGAGAGAGAGAGAGAGAGAGAGAGAGAGAGAGAGAGAGAGAGAGAGAGAGAGAGAGAGAGAGAGAGAGTGTCCGGTGCATAAAGACAGGAAGAGCTAGACGAAAGGCATGACTTGATTGATACTAAATATGACAATGCTAGAAATTCTAAAAAGCGAAGAGATGCGCTTTATGATTATAACATGTTCACACGATTCAGAAGCAGCTGATATGTGTCTAAAACACACAAACAATAGACTTAATGACAACCTACTGCAGAAACATATTTACTGCAAACCGAGGTGATAACAGTATCAGCGTGTGTCTACAGATTTCTTCTTCCCCTTCTTCCTCATCTCTCCCCCTCTCTGCTCCAATCCCAAACACCACCCACCTTAGCTACCACGTTGTCTCTCTGCACGACTTTTACATCTTGACCTGGAACCGAACCCTTTTGCCTATCGATTTTGTTTTGACTGGGCGCCTGTGAATAAGCTGGTCCTCGTGACGTGACTTTCGTTGGGCGCTGTAGAAATCTCGGAATTACGATTACGATTACGAATGTTTGGGTGTAAGGAGATCGTTGGAACTGAGCTAAACAGTGAGAGCTTACCTTCGCCTCTTTGACTTGGCGGGATGACGTGCTGATAGTTTGCCAGAGAGCTTAACATTAAGAATTGTATATCTTTGTGTGGTACGGTGGGCTGTCGGTAGCAAGCTTGGCTTTTATCTAGCGATTGTGGGTTGGAACTTGCTGAACGGGCTTCGTGTCCGCCCCGTGAACAAGTACAGTAAATTAAAGTAGTTCGCGCGCACTTGTCTCTTTCACCAAGCAGTAGAATTTGATATCCGCGTAAGCTGGGAAGTAAACGACATCGTAATCGAGATTTATACAGCGCCCAACGAAAGCTAAGTCGCGGGAACCAGCTTATTCAAAGGCGCTCAGTCAAAACAAAATCGATAGGCAGGAAGGGTTCGGTTCCAGGTCAAGTCCTGCGATACACTGACCACGAGTCCAAGACCTTGGAATTCGTCCATTGCCGGCTCAAGGGGCGGATAGCGGAAAATTGGCGCTTCCCCTACTTTCCATTAGTGACACGGGAGTTTAATTTACTTTATTAACATCACTCTGCCACCCGCTACTTCAAACCCAAGAGTATTTTATCTTAATAAAAAATTTATCTTACACGATTCGTGCCGTAATCGTGGGCATACCTAGGGTAGGCCTATCCAACTGAGGGGTTTAAGGGCTGTAGGGCACTCGACAGTTCACTGAGCAAGTACACCCTGTTGTTCAACGCTGAAGAATGTTGTCATTGCCCTGAAGAATACTTGAGCAGACGACAGATTTGAACCCTGATCGCAGAGGGAGAAAACCCCGAAATGTCATCCGGGCTGAAAGTATAAATAGAATTATCGATTGAGCTTTTATGCTATTGCATCTTATGTTGCACTTTCATAATCTAATCTAATCTAATCTAATTATCTAATCTATTATAATTAATCTGTGCTGGATTATAGGCGCTTGCGTGCATGCGTCTCTATATACACAGACTATTTATATTGTCGTGGATTTAGAGATTTAGTTAATTGTTTAATGAGATTTATTTTGTCTTGTGCGTGAGCACTCGTTGACCCTTATTGTCTTTCTGCAGGGATGTAAAACCGGATAATATTCTTCTCGACGAGGAAGGTCGGTATTCCTTCACCTTTTCACTTCAGGTGTAAATAAAAAGACAGGAGCAGAGAGAGACAGGCTGCAAGGAGAATAGATTGACAAAGCAAGCTGCGAAATTTACACAGAAGTAGATTTACATGAAACTTCTATTCAGAGAGACTATTATATCATACTTAGAGGGAGACAGACAGACAGAGAGACAGACAGACAGACAGACAGACAGATAGATAGACGGACGGACGGACGGATGGACTGTAAGAGTCATTTATAGATTCTGATTAGTGTTTTTAGCGGTGCGTAGTCATCGTTTATCATTTCCCGGTACAATACCTTGATATTTGTCAATTTCCGATTCAAGTATCTCAGGACAGTTATTAATATGGAAATACAGCGCATGTTTACATTGGAAATTTCCATGACGTCACATCGATAAGCTCGTCAGTTGTTGACTTGTTAGTGCAAGCATTGTTCACGTGCTTGCGGTTACTAGGTGCGCCTGTCTTCAATGCATTGTTCACGTACTTCTGAATGAGTCTTATTGCCAGGCCTCAGACGCGTGCATATGACGTCGGCTGGCGCACAATTTATCACGCATGCGCTTGCGCGGGAAACGTTGAGCTTGCGTTGGAACGCGGAAATAATAAATAATAATAATCATAATAAAGGAACGCGGCCTATTGTCCATCTTTCGTGTCGTTTTATTGTCTTAGGTCACGTTCACATAACAGACTTCAACGTCGCCGTTCAGTTGAGTCAAGATGACGACCTCGTCAATTCCTTAGCTGGTACCAAGCCTTACATGGGTAAGATATAGCAGCCTCAGTGTATACTATGATTACAGCCTTATCCAAGTGCGGGTTATGAGCATGGATACTGCCATTTCATTAGCTTCTTCATGAAAGCTTAAATGTCGTATCAACTGGCTCAATATCAAGTCTCGTTTTCACACAAATATCAGAAAGAAATGCATATGTACGTGCATACATACCTACATTCATGCATGCTTACATACATACATACAAATACATACAAACGTACATACATATTTACATACATACATACATGTATGCATATATGCATACACACATGCATACGTACATACACAAACACACGGGGACCTTAAATGGCGTCGCGCCCATTCAAACGGGCAGCGGTGGTGAAGGATCTCACTCGACTAATTCATTGAAAAATGAGCAGGGTCGAGGCCATACGGTCACTATCGAAAACGTGTACATTTACATGCGCAAATCTACACACACATACGTACCCTTTCAGGTACACATATGTAAATAAGACAGCCAAATGTAGACCACGAATATAGCCAAATAGCGTGTCGGTGAAATGACACCTCATTGTGACAGAACCGACGCCTCAGATGGAAATGGCGTCGGGATCTGACGCGAGGAGAAGAGACCGCGTAAACGAAGGTTGCCTGATTCAGCCTCATCACGCGCTGTCAATTAATGTCTTCATCCGCGGCCAATCAGACGGCCACAGAGCCGCACAATAAGATCGGGTTTCGTTTTTTCCGGTGCATCGGAATCGGTAATACGAGAGGAGATATGGCTGCACATGTGCTAGGATTTCATAGTAGACCAAAGCCTCTGAAAATAGCTTCAGCAGCGCCATGCCACCTGCTCTTTTCTGAAGATATCAATCGATAGGAGCAGGAGGAGTAAGAGTATGAAGAGGTAGAATAGGAGGAGGAAGAGTAGGAGCAGGAGGAGTAAGAGTATGAAGAGGTAGAATAGGAGCAGGAAGAGTAGGAGCAGGAGGAGTAACAGTATGAAGAGGTAGAATAGGAGCAGGAGGAGTAAGAGTATGAAGAGGTAGAATAGGAACAGGAGGAGTAAGGGTATGAAGAGGTAGAATAGGAGCAGGAAGAGTAGAAAGTGGAGGAGGCGCCTTTGGATAAGAGGAATACAGAATGCAGAGCAGGCCCCTAACGGTTACAGAAGATCTCGACAAATGTGGAGAATTTAGGAGAAGGAAATGAGCGAAGAGAGTAGTAACAAGGAGCAGATAAGAATCAGAAAAATAAGAAATAAGAAAAGAAGAAGTAAGTCCTAATAGAAGCAGTGGCGGCTCCAGGATTGCTTGCTTGGGGCAAGGGCCTTTCCAGAGGGGCGCCACATTCTGGCATTCCACTATGCTCGGGTCTGGTCTGAGGGGCGCCGACATGTAACTAAGAGGGGCACGGGGGACCAACCGCCACCACGCCTGTAGCTAAATCCGCTACTGAATGGAAGCGATTAATAATAAATGAAGAGGATGGCATAACTGATGAGGCAATAACGATCTCATTTTGTCTGCATTGGCTAATGCGCCTTCCACGATTATTCGATGGAGGTAAGTGGTTATGGCAGATGTAAATTTAACCAGGTAAAATAGTAAAGGATATTAACACATTATCATTATTATTATTGTTGTTGTTATAGTTTGTTATTGTTGTTGTTATTATTGTTATTGTTATTATTGTTGTTGTTGTTATTATTATTATTATTTTTATTATTATTATTATCATCATCATCATCATCATCATCATCATCATCATCATCATCATCCTATATGTTCAGAGTAGAGTTCCGGAGAAGCAGATGGCGTTCCCACGCTGGACAGCTACTGAGAGTCTTTGAAGCAGGTACAGTGCAGTGCGTTTAAGACGAAAGACAGGGTACCAGCGTAAACATTTCGTCTTAACCGAATTTCGTATTAACCATTAGGCAATAGTAAGCACAACATGCCAGCCAGAAACGTGTTATGGCTGCATTTCTTACCATGCGGCAGCAAATTAATAGGCCTATTACACAGTTAAGTTTATTCCACTATCAGCAAGAACTTACAGGTAGAATAAACTCATATGTACTGTAATATTACATGTGACAGGCCACAGCTGTTAACTATAATTGTAAAAAAAGTGATAGGCCTACCTCAGCTTTTTCGAATTCTTCGTTATTTAGCGCATAGTGTATTTAGAATGAAAGTTTATAATTACATGTATCATATAATGTACAGATACAAACTAACCGGCAGTATTTTACTTTGCGTAGAAAAAATCCGTTATCTTTCTTTGCACTGCCCCCGAGATAATGTTCTGTTCAATAAAATGTTCCATTTCATCCACGGAGTTATACATCTGCTCCCCTTCTGGCTGAGCCTCCAAAAAGCGCCGAACAGTTATAACAGCCGCCCGAACATCAGCAGCATTTGGTATTGGCGTCGCATCATCATCGACTTCATCGTTACCGTCATTTTCAGTCGCTTCGCTCTCAACTGGCCTAACAGACTGCGCAATGTCACGATCTGTTAAAACCGTAGTTGTAGCAATGTCACTGTCGACTGCAATGTAGTCAGCGACAGTGACGTCTGATGGCAATTCCAATATGGCCGACATGCGTTCGAATATATTTCCAAAATCACGTTCGGCAACTGGATCCGCAGGCGTGTCCGAGTTGTCCGATGTAACCACGCTAGTGGTGTGTGGCAGCGTAAATCCTGCATGACGAAAGCAGTTTACAATCGTTTGTGCAGTTACAGCATTCCAGGCCGCTCGCAACAGGTGCAGCGCGTCCAAAACTGAAAGCGAGCCAAATTCTTCTTTGGCTTCGATACTTGCCAAGTACTTTTGCAGCAAGAACTTGCGATACCAAAATTTCAGACACTGGATAATGCCCTGGTCGCATGGCTGCAAAACGCTGGTAGTTTTCGGTTGAAGAAAAATCAGCTTTATAGCTTTTAGGTTATCCATCTCTGGATGGGCAGGGCAGTTGTCGACAATCATGGCAACTTTACGCTTTTCACGTGAAAAGCGTTTATCCAAGGCCTTCAGCCAGTCGCAGAAAATCGCCGACGTCAGCCAAGCCTTTTTATTTGCCGTGTAGTGAACTGGCAATTTTTTGACATTTTTGAAACATCGAGGATTTAGAAATTTGCCGATAACAAACATCGGCAATTTCTCTGACCCATCCATATTACAAGCCACCATCAACGTTACACGCTCTTTTGACTTTTTCCCGCCAGAACATTGGTCGCCTGTGAAAGCCAATGTTTTATCTGGAAGGCATCGATAGAACAGTCCAGTTTCGTCGGCATTAAAAACATCTTTGGCTTCGTAGTTTTTAAAAATTGTTGGCAAAGTCAGGGTCAGCTATTCCGACGTCATGTCATTGGAGAACTGACTAGCCTCGCCACAAACATTCTTTAAAACAATGCCATTCCTTACCTTGAACCGTTCCAGCCAGCCAGGATTAGATTTAAACACAATCCCCAGCTCAATGGCAAGTGCATCCGCCTTTGCCATCAAAACGGGGCCAGATATTGGAGCATTCTGCCCCCTTGCCTGCTTAAACCAAAGGAGAAGCGCGGCGTCTAAATCCACATGTTTCGCAGTGCGTAGTCGTTTTCTTTCTGGTTCGAATTTGCTTCGCTCAAATGCAGATGTTATTTTTTCTCGATTTTTAAAATGGTTGACAGAGTTGAATTTGGAACACCAAACCTTTTGCAAATTTCTGTCTTTGACTCGTTACCTGAATCAACAGCTTCAAGCAGCTGCAGTTAAACGGTCAGAGACACAGCATTCTTCTTATGAACTTTAGCGGCCATTTTTAAACGCTAGTCAGTAAACCACTACTCTGTATCACAATGAAGCAGCAAGTGGGGGGTATTTTAAGGTTTAAGGAAGGGCTAACGCCGATACATTCCATTACGACGCTACATTCGGCAGCAAATCCGAACCGGTATCGGACAGAGGTGGGCGCCTCAGACAGCGAGAAGCCTTTGAACAAGGGTATGTGTTGATTGATTTGGGGCGGATGCCTCTCTATTTTGCAAAGCGCTTAGGAGATTCTGACTATTGACCAATGACTTCTCCATATGGCAAAGACTTGTCAACCAGGATATTAGGCTACTTGAGGAGAGCTGTGAAAGTTGCATGTATGACTGATAACAACAGGCACTAATTTGGCTAGAGTAGTCGAAACTGTCTAATGCGTCTAGCTATAGAGCACTTCCACTGTGGTTACATATCTCACTACCATAAATGTAAAACATGACTGGCTGAATGTCCTTTATTGTCAGACAAAATATACCCGCGAATGAAATGGTCACATTATTGTAGACAGCTATAAAAGTCTATCTCCTATCCATAGGCATCATTATGGTAATTATGATATCTATGGTCTCACGTACCAACGCATTTTGACCCGCTTGAAGCTGTGGTCAGTGAGTTTCTTATCATCAATCAGCCAATTTCATTATAAACATGTACCCTAGCTCATTCCTCGAGTGGTGACGTTCATCAAAGACCGACGCTGTCAAACTATCGTAGGCTTATATGGAAGTGCGAACCCGAAACCTTACTGCAAGCTGCAGCTGTTGTGTACCAATCAACATTTTGTCTTACATGAAGGACTTTGCACTGAAATAAATTCACGGGACCGAAAATTAATTCCTTAATAACCGATCTTTTCGTCTTATCAGTTTTGTTTTAAGAGAATAATTTAACGTTATTACCGATTTACATCGGAACGGTCCAAGTTTTCATTTAGTACTATGCGATATTTTGTCCTATCCGTTTTCCTCTTAAGTGAATTGCACTGTAGCTGGTCTCCAGTGGATCGTGGGTTGCCATTGTCATCCTTCGTCCTAACTCCCACACAATTATTATTATTATTATTATTATTATTATTATTATTATTATTATTATTATTATACCACTGAATGTGTTGGGCTAAGGAGCAATAATTATTCGAGAACTTCTATAGCGCCACCGTAATAATGCTCAAAGTATCAGTCGGATGGTCGCCGGTGAGCAAAATGGAGCGAGTTAAAGTCAGACGTTTGCTCTCATGATAATCAATTTCTTCCCCAATTACCACAAATCTCAGCTGCCCTAGAAAAGTTGACTTCAACGCTTTGATTTGCACACTTGGTGAAACTACTGCGAAACATTTTCAAATTCCCTATTTTAAGTCACACCCCTATTAAGGTCTGTCAGATAGCTACGTTTAATACCCTTATCAGGTGCTTAAAGGCGCTATACAAATATCGAGATACATATACAAACGGGCGGTGAAGGATCTCACCCGATAAATTCATTGAAAATGAGCAGGGTCGAGACCATACGGTCGCTATAGGAAAACGTGTACATTTATACATACAAACATAATGTTCCTACAACGTGCATTAGATCGAGTAGGCCTACTTGTCAGCTGTGGCAAAGTAAGGTGGTTTGTTTGCGGTTACTTTATTAAACAGCATCTCCACACGCGAATAAAACTGTTATGTTGGAACACATGTGCGAACAACTGATGAATTTTTCGCTAATGTATCCATCCTTCACTTGAGTATTGAGCCTACACATCACGAATCGCCATGATCTCTTCCTCCAGACACTTTCCGAACGTTTGACTATTGACTTTTTAAAATTAGGCGGCTTAAGTCGGCCTGACTGCCTTGCCTTGTCTGATTACGGATCCCTAATCTGACTGTAATCAAATCAAATCTATAATGACTTCTATAGTGCCGTTATCATAACGCACAAGGCGTCAGTCGTAATCGTAATCTCGAGATTTCTACATCGTCCAAAGAAAGCTAAGTCGCGGGAACCAGCTTATTCACAGGCGCTCAGTCAAGCACAAAATCGATAGGCAAGGTGGGTTCGGTTCCAGGTCAAGAAATCGATGGTGTCGCTATAAATGACCTTCTACTTCCGTTCCAAACGGCTGTTCATTTCTCCTCAAATAATAGGCGAAGAGGCTCATATATAATTAGTGTTTGTTTGCAGCCCCGGAGATATTTGCCTGTGCCTTGAGTGAATGTTCCGGTTATTCGTATGCAGTCGACTGGTGGTCTCTCGGAATCTGCGCCTTCGAGGTACTCAGAGGAAAGGTACGCACAAACGCATACAAGTATGCATTCATACATACATGCATGTAGAAGAGTTTAATGTACACTGTGTCCGGAAAAATTCCAAGGCTTTACGGTAAATATGAAAATAATTAGTAAACATTAATCGATTTTTAAAATTCCAAAAACAGTTTAATCCTGAAATATTATTTCCACTATAATTGTTGTTTTGGCGTAAAAATTTTATAACAATTTTGTCTTCCTCGCTGAACGCCATTTTTCTAGCAACTTTCTTTACAAAATATAAAATTCAAATACGTCACTGTGACGTAATTTTAAACGGGGGCCGTTAATAAATTACAAAGAATTTTGTTGGTAATTATATATTTCAGGATTAAACTGTTTTTGGAATTTTAAAAATCGATTAATGTTTACTAATTATTTTCATATTTACCGTAAAGCCTTGGAATTTTTCCGGACACAGTGTACAAGTATGCATTCATACATACATGCATACCGAATGGTATGCACGTACATACATGCAGACATACATGTGGCGGCTCTAGCATTGCTTGTATCGGGGTGTCAAGATTATTTCCAGGGGGTGCCATATTCTGGCAGTCCACCATGCACAGGTCTGGTATGAGGGGCGCCGGCATATAACCAAGAATGGTGCGGGGTGCGAACGGCTCCCATGCACCTCTATAGCTTAATCCTCCACTGATACATCCTCAAGAAAATTCCTGACCCCTCTGTCTCCCTCAGCCTGGACTCTGCCTCCACCCACACCTTTAATACTAACTCTTCTGTCCGTAATTTAGGTGTTATTTTCGACCAGAACCTTACTTTTTCTGATCATATCACCCATCTTTCCCGCTCTTGCTTTATGCATATCCGCGACCTTCGCAGAATCCGTCCTATGCTTGACTTCAAAACCGCATCTATCATTGCCACATCCATAGTCCATGCAAAACTTGACTACTGCAATTCACTTTTCCTCAATATTGACACAACCCAGATAAATCGCCTACAAGCTATCCAGAATGCTCTCGCACGTGCTGTCACCAAAACCCCCAAACACCATCACATCACTCCTGTTCTCAAATCACTGCACTGGCTTAAAATACCAGAACGAATAGAGTACAAGGTCTTATCCCTCGCCTACAACACACTTCAATCCTCCCAACCCTCCTATCTTCGTCAATTATTTACTATCCAACCACTCCGTTCAACCCGCTCCTCATCTGTCCTAACACTTCTTCGCCCTCCCGTCACCTCATCCTTAAAATTTGGAAATCGCTCCATAGCCATAGCTGCCCCACCGCTTTGGAATAAACTCCCGCCAGAATTGCGACAGTTGTCTGGTCAATCATACGAACTCACCAACACTTCACCTCTTTCAGTTTCTGCGCAGGTCTTTCACTCAAGACTGAAAACACTTCTTTTCCAGAAATCTTATCCTGATTCTTCCTCTTCCTCTTATCTCTCTTCTCGCTTCAATTTCAAACAGCATCCACCGTAGCCGTCCGACTGTCTGAGTGCCTGACTCCTGGATCTTGACCCTTTTGCCTATCGATTTTGTTTTGACTGAGCGCCTGTGAATAAGCTGGTTCCCGCGACTTAGCTTTTGTTGAGCGCTGTAGAAATCTCGAGATTACGATTACGATTACGATACATGCATAGATACATACATGTAAATACATACATACATACACATGTAAATACATACATGTAGATACATACATACATACATTATATATATACATACATACATACATACATGCTACATATGCATACTACATGTACATACACTCATGCATACATAAATAAATACATACATGCATGCATACATACATAAATACACGAAGGAAATCTCGGATTTGGTGATGCAACGGCGAGGCAGTCTTTGGATTGGCGTCGACCATCAGTTACGGAGAGGTTCAACGACCAATCAGTCGGCAGCGGAAGACTGCCTGTCATGCGTGCATAGACCAGATGGCCTGAGGGATATTCGGGCATTGCATCTTCGACCACCTGCGAGGAAATGCCAGCTGGAGAACGTTCTAGAATACGCAGCACCCGGAAAAACAGGTACCAGGAATGTCGGACACCAGTCCAGTGGAAGATGGTGTGAACCAGTTGTGGGAAATACCCTCCTTGCCCCCTACAAATCGCACCACTCCGATAGCAAAGTATTGGAGGCATTGTGTAGCACAGAGGAGAGCTTATGTTCACGTACTAGTACGTACTTTTGTAACGTGTAGTTCTGTCTGCTGCAGAGACCCTACGAAGTGCATTCCGGTACAGCTCCAAGCGAGACAAGAAACATGTTCTTAACGTTCAACCCTCACTTTCCTTCCTCCTGGGAAGAAGGCATGAAAGACTTGCTTACAAAGGTAAATGCCATACTTTTTTTTGCTTAGATTCGAGGGAATGGGCCAAAGGCATCGGCCTAATTAAATATTTATACAGGCTAAATTAGCCAAACAAATGATAACGACTCTTTCTGTGTGATTTTTATAGGCCTACCAGCTACAACAGCCCAACGATTTCAATGAATGTTAAAAAAATTTGTACACTGTCTAAAACAGCCTAATGATTGCTGCTACTCCTTCTGAGTAAACCTTTACATCGTCTTAAAGTCTAAACAGTCACAACTCTTGCTGAATCTGTTACTTTGTTGTCGCTGCCACTCCATTTGCCATTCGTCACAGCCGTCTGCTTGTCTTTCAGCGTGATCTATAAACTTCGCTTTGTAATTGATTTTGTCTGGATCGGGAATAAGCTGGTTACATCGACGGAGCTTTTTGTGCTGAAGAGCTGAAAAACTTAGGAGGTCATTAGATAAAGCCTGAATTCGTGATGAAACCTTGCGTTTGTTTCTAACTCACTCCAAAAGTAGGGCCTACCATAAGCTTTCGTATATTAGTTTTTCGGCCGGTCACGCTCTTCAACACGTTCCTTCTCTCCTAATATAATATAATAAATATAATATAATGACTTATATAGCGCCGTTTTCGTAATGCCCAAGGCATCAATCGATGGTCGCTTCAAATGAGGTCGTAATCAAAATCACAATCCATTGGAGAAGCCAGCTCGATTTCCCAAAGGTCAGAGAAACCAGAAGAGATGGTTGAAGTTGCAGCAGATGTGTCTTAATGCTTAGGCCTGAATGGCATCGAAGAACTGACAGAACGGACAGAACTTGGCAGCGTATTCCAAAACTTAAGAACAACCTAAAATCTGCCCTTTGAACCCTAGCCTGCGACCTGCTCCTATTCCTCCTACTTCCGGCTATTTCGCTCCTCTTTTTAAATTTCTGTTTATTTCAGTTGTTGTCTATCGAACCCGAAACAAGAATCAGTTCAGTGGAAGAACTGAAAAATCATCCGTATATGGTCGACTTGGATTTCGACAAAGTCCTCCGAAAGGAAATTAAACCTCACTTCGTTCCGCCAGTAAGATCAAACGATTCTTAAATTTTATTTCCGTTCAAAGATTAAACAATTGTTAATTTTTTTCTGCATAAAGTTTAAACAATTGTAATTGTAATTGTAATTGTAAACGAACATTTATAAAGCGCCACTTAGGAAACAGTGGCGCTCCCGACTTGAACAAACAAAAAGGATTTCAGGCGTTTGCGGGACTGGGTAGGAGAGAGACTAAGTAACTGAAGCCGCAGGTCAAGAGGAAGGCAGTTCCAGCTGGAAGGGCCAACAAAGGCAAAGCTCCTGGACTGGGCAGTTGTAGTGCGGACGCGAGGGACTACCAAAAGACCACGGGTAGCTGAGCGAAGGGAGGCATGGGCAGGCAACGAGGAAACCGGAATACAAAAAGAAGTTAAGTAGGACGGAGCAGAGCCTAGAAGGCAGTTGCGCATAAGGATAAGAATCTTAAAATGGATCCGTTGACTGACAGGAAGCCAATGAAGTGAATCACGAATAAAAGTAGATATATGGGCAGACTTTGGAAGACCACCGATAAGGCGTGCAGCAGCATTAAGTATAGACTGAAGCTTGGAGGTGTTAATTGCAGAAAGTCCAATATAGGCAGCATTGCCAAAGTCAATCCTAGTGCAAATCAGGGCATGGACCAAGGTAGTGATCGCATGAAGAGGAAGCGAGTGACGAATAGAGCGGAGTTGTCGTAGGTGGTAAAGACAAGAGCGGGAGATATTATTTACATGGTCAGTCAGAGAAAGAGTTTGATCCAGGGTGATTCCGAGGTCACGGACTGAGGAAGAGAAGTGGATATGAGGGAAATTAGAGGAAAGGGAACTAAAGTCAATTTTGCCAAGCTGGACACGGCCACCTAGCCAGATATATTGAGTCTTATCAGGATTAAGACAGAGGCGGTTAGAAGACATCCAGAGATCTAGAACAGAAGCGGCCTCAAGGATCCGCTCAACCATCAGAGTGGCTGAGGCAGCCGGGCCATGAGTAAAGGATTGAGTGTCATCAGCATATTGGTGAGACGAAACACCCAAGGGAAGAAGTATATTGGCCAGGTCAGCAGTATACAGGATATATAGAAGAGGTGCAAGTACCGAACCCTGTGGAAGACCATAGGGAATGTGAGTCCAAGCAGAGCGAGTGGGCCCAAAAATAACAGAAAGGGAGCGATCAGAAAGAAATGAGCGAAACCAAAGAAGAGCAGAGTCAGTAAGGCCAAAGGACTTAGACAGTCGTTCTAGAAGAATGGAATGATCAACAGTGTCGAAGGCAGCACTAACGTCATAGAGAGCAAGAAGAGTGACATGGCCATGGTCAAAGGCATGAAAGATGTCAGCTAGAAGGCGGGTGATGAGTGATTCTGTCGAATGGAATTTCCTAAAACCAGATTGAAGGGGAGGCATGAGAGAATTAGATTCAAGGTAATCAACCAGTTGAAGAGAGATACATCTTTCAAGGAGCTTCGAGAGGAAGGAAAGGTTAGAAATGGGACGATAGTTAGAAGGAGAGTTAGGGTCTAGACCTTGGCGCTTGAGGGAGGGAAAGACAACTGCCCTTTTATGTGATGCTGGAATGGAACCCTGACTCATTGACGAATTACATAATAAATGTAGAAAAGGAAGAAAGTCATCAACAAATTCCTTAATTAGAAATGGAGGAGGTAGGTCAAGTTCGCATGACTTCGAGGGCGAGTCCAGTATAAGTCGACGAAGGACATCCGGTTGAAGGGTTTCCCAGCACGAGAGGTTGGCAGTTGTGGTAGGGAAGGACGGTGGGGGTGAATCCTCAGTAGATCGACGGATCGAGTCAATCTTGGATCGCATAAAGTCCAAGTAGTCGTCTGCAGAGAACGGATGTTGAGAGTGGGAGGAGGAAGGTGAGGAACGACCTAGGATGTCAGCAAGTGATGACCAGAGGCGACGAGGGTTTCCTTTTTCTCTGCCTATCAGCGACTCCCAATACGAAGTTTCTTTGGTTCGGAAAACGGAATACATATCTCGAAGGTGATAGGTCCAGGTAAGGCGATCAGCAGGATCACGAGTGCGACGATATCGGCGCTCTAGACGTCTGGTGTTCCGACGTAAAGCGCGGCATTGGCTGTCAAGCCAAGGTCGTAGTGGTCTCGAGCGAATACGATGTGGACGGAGAGGAAGGAGGGCATCAATGAGAGGAAGAACCGATGAGTTGAATAGGGTGAAGAGATCCTCGGTTGAGCACTCACTTAAGGAGGAGAGATCAGCGTAGATAGAGCTACTGAGGAGACCTGCACGGAAGGCTTCTCGATCAAGATTCCTCCAGCCACGAGATGAACGAAGAGCGAAGGAAGGTTGGGAGCAGAGGAAGGGAACATTGAAGAGGATGAGACCATGGTCGGAGAGAGTAGGAGGTCCGACGAGGAGGTCAGTGATAGGACAGTCATCGCGAGAAATGACTACATCAAGCCATCCACCAAGTGTATGGGTTGGTTCTGAAACGTGTTGAGTTAAGCCAAACTGAGCGAGTTGGTCTAAGAAGCGAGCAGAGTCGGGTGAGGAGGGGTTCTCGAGATGGATGTTGAGGTCTCCTGTGATGATCAGTTGGGAGTTATATGTAGAGAAGACTTCCAGGAGAGATGAGAACTCTGAGAAGAAAGCCGGAGTAAGCGGAGATGAGCCAGGTCGGTAGAGGGCGAGAATGGTGAGAGGCCCTCTAGTAGTCGAACAGGAAAGGCATAGAAGTTCATAGGTGGAGAGCAAACAGGGGGGAGGAATCTTCTTGATACGGAGGTGACCACGGAAGAAGACGACGATGCCACCGTAATTTTGAGATAACGGTTCACGTGAAGCGTCAGCAGGGCGAGGGACGTCGAAGAAAGAGTATCCTTTAGGAGTAGAGCGGCGAACTGAGACATTAGAAGCGGAGGAGTGCCAAAACGAACCCAAAACGTACCCAAAACCAACCCAAAACCAACCCAAAACCAACCCAAAACGACCCAAAACGAACCCAAAACGAACCCAAAACGAACCCAAAACGAACCCAAAACGAACCCAAAACGAACCCAAAACGAACCAAAGACGAACCCAAAACCAACCCAAAACCAACCCAAAACCAACCCAAAACCAACCCAAAACCAACCCAAAACGAACCCAAAACGAACCAAAGACGAACCCAAAACCAACCCAAAAAGAAACCAAAACGTACCCAAAACGAACCCAAAACCAACCCAAAACGAACCCAAAACGTACCCAAAACGAACCCAAAACGAACCCAAAATGTACCCAAAACCAACCCAAAACGAACCCAAAACCAACCCAAAACCAACCCAAAACGAACCCAAAACGAACTCAAAACGAACCCAAAACGAACCCAAAACCAACCCAAAACCAACCCAAAATGAACCCAAAACCAACCCAAAACGAACCCAAAGCGAACCCAAAACCAACCCAAAACCAACCCAAAACCAACCCAAAACCAACCCAAAACCAACCCAAAGACAACCCAAAACCAACCCAAACCGAACCCAAAACGAACCCTAAACGAACCCAAAACGAACCCAAAGCGAACCCAAAACGAACCCAAAACAAACCCAAAACGAACCCAAAACGAACCCAAAACGAACCCAAAACGTACCCAAAACCAACCCAAAACCAACCCAAAACGAACCCAAAACGAACCCAAAACGTACCCAAAACGAACCCAAAACGAACCCAAAACAAACCCAAAACGAACCCAAAACGAACCCAAAACGAACCCAAAACCAACCCAAAACCAACTTAAAACCAACCCAAAACCAACCCAAAATGAACCCAAAACCAACCCAAAACGAACCCAAAACGAACCCAAAACGTACCCAAAACGAACCCGAAACCAACCCAAAACCAACCCAAAACGAACCCAAAAAGAACCCAAAACGAACCCAAAGCGAACCCAAAGCGAACCCAAAACCAACCCAAAACCAACCCAAAACCAACCCAAAGCGAACCCAAAACCAACCCAAAACCAACCCAAAACGAACCCAAAACCAACCCAAAACCAACCCAAAACCAACCCAAAACGAACCAAAGACGAACCCAAAACCAACCCAAAAAGAAACCAAAACGTACCCAAAACGAACCCAAAACCAACCCAAAACGAACCCAAAACGTACCCAAAACGAACCCAAAACGAACCCAAAATGTACCCAAAACCAACCCAAAACGAACCCAAAACCAACCCAAAACGAACCCAAAACGAACTCAAAACGAACCCAAAACCAACTCAAAACCAACCCAAAACCAACCCAAAACCAACCCAAAACCAACCCAAAATGAACCCAAAACCAACCCAAAACGAACCCAAAGCGAACCCAAAACCAACCCAAAACCAACCCAAAACCAACCCAAAACCAACCCAAAACGAACCCAAAGCCAACCCAAAACCAACCCAAACCGTTTTGGGTTCGTTTTGGGTTCGGTTTTGGGTTCGTTTTGGGTTCGTTTTGGGTTGGTTTTGGGTACGAACCCAAAACGAACCCAAAACGAACCCAAAACGAACCCAAAGCGAAACCAAAACCAACCCAAAACCAACCCAAAACAATGTTTAAAGTTAGTTGTTATTTCTTCACAGATCAAACAATTTTCTACTTTTAATTTTTATTTACGCAGAAAGATAAAAGTAATTTTACTTACGCAGAAAGATAAATTTTAAAAACTGATTTCTGCAGAAAGATCAGAGAATATTTAAATTTGATTTCTGCAGAGAGATCACTTGAATTGTGATCCAACGTACGAGTTGGAGGAGATGATCATTGAGTCGAAACCGCTGCACAAGAAGAAGAAACGCCTCGCCAAATACAACAACAGAAATGACAAATCGGCCAGCGAGGACGCAAAGGTCAGTCGATCACGTGGTTTCCGGCGGAATGGATATGTGGGCTGTCGTGTTAAACACATGCCCATCCACCAAGGAGGGATATATATATGCATGAGTATGTATACATGTATGAATACACACATGCATATGTGTATGCATGCATCTTGGATCTTGACCTGGAAACGAACACTTTTGCCTATCGATTTTGTTTTGACTGAGCGCCTGTGAATAAGCTGGTCCCCATGACATGGCTTTCGTTGGGCACTGTAGAAATCTCTGGATTACGATATGTGTGTATGTAAGCATGTATATATGTATGTATGCAAGTAATAATGTACTGGGCATAACCCCCCCTTGTCCGTTTTCATGCAGTTTGGGTGGCCCCTTCATTCACCCTATGTGCGGACATCCTAACGGAGGACCCCTACTCGGACGGAATAATTGGTATATGAATCATAATGATGTCTAAATCTAGGCTAATTATTGGCGAATATGTTAAGTTTTTGTACATAACCACGCAGCTGTGGTTATATACACTGACAATCGCTTTTCTAGCTGAGAGTCGTGAAATCCTTGTGCCTTGCATCCAACAGTGTGGATTAACAAAATTTATACAAAATGAAATAAATCACTGTTGTTAACAATTCAATTATTAACACCCAACCCCGTTTTTAGCAACATATTATATATAGCCTAGGCCTTTTCGAAAGGACTTGTTCCAAAACCTGATACTTAAGTTTGAAACATACCTTACAATAATCCTCTGTTAGGGTAAGTTTTTGTGCGAGTATTGATATATTTGTGGTTTTGTGTCTAGAATACAGATCCTATGCACTCGAGTCTAGAATACGTTTCCAAGGAATTCATATCTTACGATCGACGAAGATTAAAATAGAAGAGCCGGCTGCCTACAACGATATGGCAATTGAACAGTCTCTCTCTTCCTCCCTCTGTCAAGCAGACATGATCTTCTTTCGTTATCATGATGCGATAGAGGGTAGTGTACTGGGCTGTCAAACCAGGGGTAGGAATTCAAACCCCACCCTGACCGACAGGTACTTCTGTATTTCTGTTTCACTAGACCTCTAGCGAACTCAGCTGTGAAACAAGTACATCGACTAGTGCTGCTGATGGTAGGAGCAGACGACCCCACGGAAGAGGATTTGCCAACTGCCCTCATATACCGGGGGAAATGAAGACACCGACACTTTAAAACTATGGTGTCCTTTGGAGATGAGTTAATGGACTGATTTTCTAAGTTGAAATTCATGGGTTCAATTAAATCATTTCCCCCGATGAAATCCATAGTTTATAATCTGTTAACAGTTTGTGGAATTTAAAAACAGTTTGACTTGAATTTGTCAATTCGTGGTACTCGGCAAATAATGTGAATACGTTAGTACTGCCTCATTTTTTAGTACTGAAATAATGTGAATACGTTAGTACTGCCTCATTTTATTTCAGCTAAAATGGGACAGTGCCTTCGAATCTCTGAACAAAGCACAAAAGAGTCAAGCTTTTCAAATCTGGGGCTACGGTAAGCTCAGTAAGAAAGAATAATAGCCCACCACATCTAAATAGTATTGTTTGTTCAATCATGAATGAAACAATCCAATGAGATGCACATGGAACAAAAACTTTTCAGATTTGGAGGAATCTATAGTAACCTCCTGCATGGGAATATAGCACATCACATCCAACTGGTATTGTTTCGTTCACATTATATGATCAGTACTGCCAATCTTACTTGGCCTGAACATTGTTACACAAAGAAGACATGATATACACATAAGCACATGAATTGCACTATTTACAGACAAATCACGTTAGACTAAACATAGCTCCCTCTTTCGCTTATTCCCACATCCTCCTACAATCAAACAGGTGGTCCTCGGCAAATACAAGATCAAAATCTTCAGAATCAGAAGAGAATGACGCTCAAGCACTCCTGAACGTTTGTCGTATTTTGCAAAACAATCACCGTTACTGAATTAATACACAAGCAAAACATTATACTGACAATCACTAAAATAATAATTAATAATAGCATTTATTAATTAGTAACAAGAATAACAATGTGTCATTAAATTATATGACGCTGATGATTTCTAGCCATAAAATGATTGTCATATCAACAGCGTCACCGTCATGATAATCATTAAATCTTCATCAGGTGCAGCTTGCATTTACAATTTTCCACACTAGTTATTGCAAACGTATACAGTAATATTTACAAATGTGCAGTTAATGAAGAGCAAAAACCCTCATTTAATTCTCTAGCTCACTTGGGACAAACATAACACAAAGAAAATCAGCCTACCAAGCGACTTTCACTACACTCCAAGTTCCATCTCGTGTTATGTCTAGGCTCTTTCTTGAACACACGTGTCAACTCGAAAAGACAGCAAAGATATATGGCCCCAGTGACTTTGAAAAGTGAGGTTGACTTGAGGTCGGTGGATAAGAGTCAGTAATTCCAGACAGCCATCAAGCAAAAAATCCACAAAAGCAAGAATTCAAAACAGGACAACTACACCTCGTAGATGAGCTCAAATAATCCATATACACTAGAACCTCTTTCTGTTTGTCATTACCATGAAATATATATAATCTGCTCATTAGAATGAGATATAATCTGGTCATTACCAGGAGATTTAATGTGGTCGTTGTATCACATGGCTTAAAAGTACATTGGTCTTTGTTGAATTATATTCGACAGGTCAAGACTGTATATAACAACCTTAGAATCATTCATTCACTTTAACAAATCGATGTGGATCAGATAGTAAGAAACTGTACTGGAAACGGCTTATAATGAGGTTTCTGTAGGGTTTCAAAAATAACCCAAAGTATTCCATGCAAATTACTTAATATGCACTGAAAAGTTATTAATTTCAAATCAAACATATTTATGATAGACAATTTAATCAAAAACTTATGAAAAATTCCTTTGCAATTTCATCACAAGGGTACAAGCTTAGAACCAGTAAGAGGAAATTTGGCACAAGAAAGTTTGGTGTCACCAGGGGAATTAAAACTCAACAAAAGAAGAAATGTTCTGAAAAAGAACAGCATGACAGAATTAAATCAAAGGCAAACCATCCTTGAAAATGGATGAAATGCACAGTTACCACTTGACATCAGCAGCAGCAGCAAATGTGCTCTCAACATCAATCAAAAGGTTTCAAAGCGGCAATGCATATATGCAGCAGCAGCAGCAGCAGTACGAGGCATCAACGACCAAAACCTTGCAACAGGTCAAGCACTACCGACAACAGTGTCTTTCCTCATGTCCATCCAGGCATTTTTTGATGCTTGCATAGTCTTCAACTTCACCAAATCATTGCAATTTTAAGGTTTTCACAGAAGGTTGACTGGTGTACACTGGTTAACGGATCAACAATCTGCACTGGTTCATAGCAGTTTTCAGGGTAGGTTATCCTCAACACCCTAACTAGAAATGATGACGATGAGTTCTCTGCCCGAAGGCAGGTCCATTAGCTTTATGCCACCTGGGGATGAGATGAGTGAGGCAGTTTCCCGTTGCCTTCCTCACAGACAATTGTGGGTGAGCAACTTGTCGAAAATCGCTATGCAGTGGCGTGAGGCAGATTCGAACCCGTGACCTCTGGTTACGAGGCACCGACCATACCACTACACCACCACAAGAAATAGACCGTTATTAGAACAACTGACAATTATGCAACAGAAACATGCATAGACTATAACTACTAAACTCTCTAATTAAAGTCGAAGCCAAGTAATGAAATGAATGAGCAATTATTTTACCTTATATCCAAAGAACAGGATATCAATCAGGTAATGTGATGCTAATTTGGCTGTTGTTTTAGCTCTGGACTCCAAAGGGTCGTAACCGATGAACTACTGTTCTCCCTCCACCCTGAAAGCCCATTTGCCGTTCAGCAGAAACTGGTTGGTAACATGACAGCCCTGTTGCCAATATCAATAGGAATTTCAAACTCTTGGCTCACACTTTGGTGTGTCACGCATATCCGACCAAGCATTGCTGACACAAGTAACAACGCTGACACAAGTAAATGCCCAAGGGTCACATTAACTCCTTTGATCCTAGGAATATACCTTTCGGATTACTACTGCCAGAAGTAAATACCACCACAACAATTGGGCAATTTCCTTACCCAACCACATATGCCCATAAAATCACCTAGAAAAAAGATGCTGAACAGAAAGTGATGAAATATGAAAGAACGTTCATCGGAACTTAAACAACACACCTACAAGGACATGGCACAGTCAATTTGCAATAGAAAATCACATTACACACTACATCCTGTTTGTCCAACAGTCTGATCTAAGAACTCTAACACCACAGTTGTATTAATAGCTAGAGCTGCAACAAATAGCATTTTTTACTATTTGGGCAAATATAAATGTTTGAACACACTCTTCGGCCAAATACGAATAGTAGGTAATAGCTAACATAGGACATGCTAAGCAATATTTTTAAGTTTTAAATGTAAGACTCTAGATATAAACATTTTTAAAATGTTCAGTATAATTCACTTGTCTATGGTCGTGGAGCTTCCAAAAGCTGGCAATCTAACTCTTGAATGTCTTCAATTGTCGTTAGACAAGAAAATAATTCTACTGGTTACGGAAAGTTATGTTCAGAAAGACTAAATGTTCTAAGTTTTCATGTGAAAGACAACTTTTGGATGATCTTTCGCTTTCGGCTGCTAACTTGCAGTATTGCTGCCCAAACTGAGTGAGAATAATGATCGCTCCGCTGTGCTGCACATATCCAATGTCCAAATGATGGAAAGCGTATAGAAATAGGGAAAACTTAGAAACAGCATCTTCATTCATGTATTACATTGCTGTGCATGAACACAACTTCACAGACCCCAACAATGCTGGGGTGAATCCACAAAAAGTAGAAAACAAGCGAATGTGTGCCAAGAGCAACTTGAAAACAATTTCATACAAGTCACTATTTCCAACTTATCTGCAGAGCTTTCTATAGCTCTGCAGATACATTGGAAATAGTGAAGAAATAGATAAGAAGTTAAAGAGTGCTTTACTCAAAAGCATCGAACCAGAAATTAAAACAGTTTAGATCATCAATGGAAACAGATGCATTAATTTTACATAGTGCAGTCACTATTAGCAGACATTTAAATTTATACAGCGCATTTATTATTATTACCTGGATTCAAGAAATTATTCAGCCAAATATGAATAAACTATTTGGAGCAATATTAGGGTCCGTATCAAATCGCATACAAATATTTGGTACAGCTCTAGTAATAATACCCTAAGTTACCAATTGACAGTTGCTCGAAAGTGAAAGCACAGAAGACCAGTCAAACTCTGGGAAATATGATTACGATTTTGACCACAGCTCCACTTGAAGCAACCATCGACTGACGCCTTGTGCATTATGATAACAACGTTGTGAAAGTCATTACATTAGATTAGGAATGCTCATTCGTGGCTCAAAATGATTACTGGGTTAAGACCGTAGCAGAATACACGAAGGACCAGCTCAATGGCTGTTCAGAAGTGAAAAAACAACAGACTTGTTAAACTGCTGGTTAGAGAACAGGAATGCCATCCTTTGATCACAGACCAAAACAGCTCAGACCAGAGAAGACCACACAGGAGGACCAGCAAAAAAGTGAACACTGCAGTAAAATCCTGTAATAAACTTTCAAAAGCCTAAGACACGTTCTAACGACGCTTGTTTTGAAGATCGGTTGCACGCTAGTCCACGTTTGACAAGTCAACTTGGTATGCGAGAGCTTTCATCTCTCGAGGGTGGTTGGCCATGAACTGTGATGAAAGATGGCGCCAGAGGTCGCTGCGTCATCGGCTGGAGAGGAATGCCGTCGCCAGTTGCAACGGGAAAGGCAAGCACCTGGGCAGTGCCGAGGTCATAGACACCTGGGGCGACAAAGCAGGCCTTGAGGTGCACTGAATGACCTTGATCAGGGGCCAGTTGAAGTCGTGTGACTGTAAGCCCTGACCAAGTGAATGGCCTCATCGGATGGCCTTGGCAGACGGAGCCATATGCCTGGAGGTGTTGATTTCGAGAAGCTGGAGCGGATGACCTACAAAAAGGAAATGAGCAAAAACTCTGGACACAAACAACTCTAAAATAACCAAACAGAATATTCAGTACAGTGACTCGTCCAGGACACGGGGCCAGTCACATGACCTGCCATGTACTTCACAGCTTATGCTGGTACCAAATTACAGTGCTTGGTGACAGAGATAGTGTGCACAAACCACTTCTCCATGATCGATACACAGGGTCCATTGAACAGGCTCAAACCCCAATCGTTAGCTTACACATTCAGTGTGCTAACCAAATAGACTGCCATGTTGCATGTGACAAGTATACAAGCTTTATTTGACTGTTCTCAACTTCAGTTCTTTATGGGGATGCTCTTATGCCTTAATATTGCATTCTGCACATATTTAAAAGGAACGCAACTGTGAAAATGTGGAGTTACCGTGCTTGGCCAGCCATTGTATCGATGTCTACACAAATCTGTGCATCAGTGCAGTTGAACAGGTGAATCACAACTGGAACAATGCACAGCCTACAGTAACACGTGAGAAAACTCATTCGTTAAAACCAGCTTTAGACATGACTAATAACAGACTATCAGTCCATATAACTAATGTCATGTCATGTAATCATCTCTGGACTGGATCCAGTCGTTGATTTCTCTATGACACCCCTCCACAAATCTCGTTTCTCGGCCATCTCCTCAAGGGTCATTCTCCGTCTGCCCTCCGTTTTCCCATAGATAGTAACTCGAGCACCTTTATAACTAATAGCGGATCTCATTTGTCAAAATAATCTTGCAGAACAATGCATTCAAGATGGATGACACTGACACTGAAAAGTACTTTGAGGACTTCAATAACACCACTTAAAACAGAAATTCTAAGTGAACATTCTGTCTTGGTTCTATCAGTGGTTGAAAACCAATTTGTTTGCTCATCACATTATATTATCAAGGTACTAGTCCATTATGTTGAAGTAACGCTACCTAACAGCACAATGGCCAATTCTAATCTAATCTAATGAATTCTATAGCACCGTTATCATAATGCACAAGGCATCAGTCGATGGTCACTTCAAGTCAAAATCACAATCCAGAATCATAATCCGTTGAAGAAGCTGGGTTGAATTCGGATAGGTCAGAGAAACCAGAAGCCAGGCTACAGTGGTTGAAACAGATGAGTTTTAGTTGAAAACCATAAGGACTGGTCGTCAAGTTGTTTTATTGTATATATGTATGTACCAGCACGTAAGCATGAACCAAAACACTTTATATAGAGCCTTTTAAGCACCTCACAATAGCATACCTCTGTACACATGTTTGCAAAACAGCAGCAACATCATTCAACCCCAGAACAATGCTTCCAAGGGCTACAGTTGGTAGATAGAAGTGCTAAAACCTAAGCAGTTGATTATTTTACCTATCAATAATATAATCAAGTGATCAAATCAAATAACAATCATTTTGTACTTAAGCTTACAGAACCACAGTGTTACCTGTTCTGTGAAAAATCATGAACGACTTCTGGCCGATAGTGAAAAGAGAACCGAATCAGCTGTGCAAGTAATTCTGACGAAGGCTCCAAGGTCAATACAGGCAGATGGCTACTGATGAATTTAATTGGAGGTAGATCTGCTGGAAGCTATCAAAACAAATGCACATCTGCAGTAATATACCTCCAGCTTCAACCAAATAGTTGCAAAATGAACAATCCCACAGAAAATTTTAAAAACATTAAACGCTTATTGCATGCCTTTAAGAGAAATTTGTAACTCCGACCAAACAGTGGCAAAATAAACAACTTCATAGAAAATCCGTAAAAATGGTAAAGGTGAAAGTTTGTTTACAAGCCTCTGTAGAAATTCCTCAGAAGGATGGTCCTGGAGCTGTAGGACCTTTTGCCCTCAGATTTTGGTAATGATGAATGATGCTGGTTTTGCTTAGAAGCAACCGTCAGCTGATACCTTGAGCCTAATTACAGTTCACCCAGGTTCAAGTTTTCACACCAGATCAAGGCTACTACATTCAGTTATTTATGTAGGAAGCGTCGTTGAATTAACCAAAGACATATCAATTTACATAACACTGTTTCTGATTATTATTTCATTAACAGGTTAGCATAACACCTTTTTATTGGTTAAGCACACATTTACTATTAGTATCAAATGCCAACTTCTGAAGTCATCACTACCTTTGCAAGTGGAGGAGATGTGACCAAAGCATTGAGTCTGTTAATCGTCACGTGATGTTGTCCCATGGCAACCGTTCTCATTCCAGATGCTTCCTTCATCACAGCCTACGATATGAACAAATATGAACAAAGACAACACACATACACATAGCAAACCAATCACCCATTGGCACAACTTAACTTGACTGTACATGCCAGCATCGTACTCACAGCAACAAGCCTCAACGTGACTACATCACTGCCTCAAGTTGCAGTGTGACGACATAATTATTTTTGAGGTATATAACCAATAAGAAATAACCCACAAAGAAATGCATTCCAGTTGCTGATCTGTAACCGTTACTGCACACAAAAGATGACAACTGCACCTAACCACAGAGTAAGTATTACATAAATAATAAACGAGAAACTTGTTATAGTGCTATCTTTGGATGTCTGTACTTTTATAAAGCACATTTCAGGAACCCCTTAACAGTGCAGGGAACATGGCTGCCCACAGGATTTAAATAAGTGAGTCTTAACAAGCAAAGAGAATGTTGCCTGCTGAGAGTTAATAGGAACATTACAAAAATGTTAATGGGAAGACTGTTCCAGAGAGAAGGGCCTAAGCAAGACAGTGCACAACGTTGTCGTGTAGCTGTTAGAGTCACTTTACGAACCGCACCACAGAAAGGTTTTGTGATAATTAGGTCACATTATATAACACTGATTGAGGTCACATTACGCAATGAGGCTACATTATATAACTTACAGTGTATATAATGACGTCATATAATGAGGTCACATTATATAACTTGTACGTGTGAAACAACGGTTGACTGGTTGTGTGTTTGCCTTGTCGTTTACAGGTTTTTTAAACTGAATTTGGGATATATGTTCCCGACCGTGTTATAACAGAAACTGTGTTATAAAGATGCATGCTATAACGAGATTCTAGTGTGTTTAAATGTGAAACATTGGCTGACTGGTTGTGGGTCTGCCTTATAGTTATTTACAGGTTCAAGCCTCCCTTGAGATGGTCAAGTCCCATTTCAGCGGTGTGTGCAGCACCATCGATTGATCTTAACAGGTAATATAGTGTTTGACAAATTGAACTAATGTAACAGAGCATTTATATAGCACCTTTTAAGATCTAATCTGTAAGTGCTTAAATGTGATACCTCATGGCTACGTTTAGAAAGCATCTCCAAATAAACAGAAGAATAAATCTAAAACAGGGCTGGTTGCAAATAAACTCACCTGCCATTGGATTATCAGATTTAGGTCAAAAACGACGGCTTTCTCGAGCTTTTCCGTAAGAGTTTGTTCGGCACTTGAATCAACAAAACGCTGACCAAAATATGAAGCCACTTGACTATTTTTTGATGGTTCACTAAAACCTGCACGAAAGAAGAAGTCAGTGGAAATGGACTTTGGAATATTTGCCTGAAAAAACAAAAGCATTTAGTAACATATTAATTGTAGTATAATACATTAATATGCCAAGATAATTACCATAATCATACAATGTTCCATCTATCACACCACATGCCTTCTTTTCCATTTTGAGACAGAAACAAATGGAAAAGAAGGATCCATGTGGCTGACCTCTGCCCTAGGAGGGATTAATTCCAGACAGAAGGAAAGAAAGAAAGATGCGTGAGGGAGCTCATGAGAACCAAAGAGCTGTAAGGACCATGAACAAAATGTTAACATGATAATACTACTACTGGTAATATATGTTCCTTCACTCTTGTCTCATAGCAATTTAATTGAGGATTATTGGCGTTAATACACTCTACTTATGATTCATAATTAGGCAACAGTGAAGCTTGGAACAGGGAGCTATACAAATTTTCTTATTTAGTTCATTTACTTAAAGCGCTCATTATGCATGCAAAGAAAAAATTCAAAATTTTAAAAATAAAAAAATTATTATTTTGTGCATTTAAAAACTACAAATTTTCTTTTTATTTCTGTTGTTTCTGAGGGACCACTCCTGCAACAAGTAAATAATTTAAAAAATTTCTTGTTTAATTTATTCAAAGCACTTTTATGCAGTGGTCAGTAAATTCGAATCTGAGGCACTTTACATTACATTACAGAAATGAGAACTGTAATTAGCTGACTGAATTCTCAACATCCAATCTGCCTTTGTCATTGTGACTGGACATTTATATAGTGCCAGCTCAACAGAAACCAATTTGTATCCTCAACATGAAATACTCAAAATTAAAATTTGACACCTGCACTGCAGCAGTAGTAAAAGGTACAGACGACAGTTTCAAGTCTTCAGTCAAAAAATCTACAAAAAAAAAGTAATAAAAAAGTGTGTAAACAACAAAGAATCAGAATCATTATTTCATATTCAAAAACAATTCTGGTTCATTATATAATTATTTTATTAACTTCAGGCTATCAAATCAGTGCTTCTGAGAGGTTCTTAAAAGGCACTATACAAATGTTGTGATACATACATCAGTCATTATTACAAAGAGATCATTGCTCAGCACTGTATAATAATAACAAATAATGCAAAATTGTCTTTAAAGTAATCTTCTTCTCCTTCTTCTTTAAAGTAATCAGTCTTCTCTAAATCAGTTTAACTTGATCATCATTTCATTGAAGCATTACTTTTTTACCGAAGGTCATTCCAGATGGTTTTAGCAATCGTTCCCTTCTAGTCGACTCAAAACTCTTTAATCTGTGATGCAGGCAATGTGATGCTGTGCTGGCCTAACCATATCTTGAATTGATTAGTATTAGGCATTGATTTTGGGCACTCAGACGTCATGACTATGCATTGCCCAGCAACAATATCATGAAAAACTGTCTGTCTTAGCGCTGCTACCGGCCTGATTAGCTATACTGGCTAACGCATATGCCTCCATAGCGAGGATGCCGGTTCACATCCCAGCTGTGGCTATTTAAGAGATTTGAATCTCGGGCTAGCATGGGCAGTACATGGGGACCTTAAATGGCGTGGCACCCATTCAAACAGGCAGTGGTGGTGAAGAAGGATCTTGCCCAATTAATTCACTGGAAAAATTAGCAGGGTTGAGGCCATATGGTCACTATAGAAAAATGTGTACATTTACTATACAACATAGCCCCAAACAGAAACAGTTAGCCATGTCTAAACGAACCTGCAGCGTTGTGACACCGATTGGCCTGTAAAGTGCAAAGCTGACACTCCTGGGTTCCAATCTGCACATCTGAATAAAGTAAAAAAATCAAGTATTGTAAGGTATCATAAGGCAAGACAGGGTATGGAAAGGTAGAAGTAAGGTGGGTAGAGTATGGTAAGCAAGAGGAAATAAGAGATAAGGTATTAAGCTAATGTAAGATAAACTAACGTAAGAGGAAAGGTAAGGTAGAGTAAGGTAAGGCAAGGTCAGTTCACTTATTGCATATCTCTAGCAAGAATAGTTCTCAGAGGAGTCGTTCTCTCTTCCTGTATTTCTTCGTTCTGCTCAGTCATTTGTCTAATTTTGTTCTCAACTTAAGAATTACCTTTTTCAAACTGTTTATCCACTACAGGCTGTCTCTCTGCCTTAGTGGAGAGAACTACTGGTCATGAACTGACTGTAGCTTGGCTTTGGTGCACCATCATTTGATGCCTTGTGCATCAGACACCAGCGCAACGTAAGTTACTAATTTTATAATAATAATCAGAGGAACGGTCCTGGCAATAACAGACCTTTTGGCTGAAGCACATTCGTGACATCAGTAGTTCGTCCAACACAGGAAAATCTTCTTTTGTTACACAACTTGACAGCGAATTGTCAATTTCACGATTTCATATCAAACTGAGATAGTTTGCTTCAGGCACTTATCCTGTGCCTTGAACTGAACCAAGCATCAGACACTTATCCTGTGCCTTGAACTGAACCAAGCATCAGACACTTATCCTGTGCCTTGAACTGAACCAAGCATCAGACACTTATCCTGTCCCTTGAACTGAACCAAGCATCAGACACTTATCCTGTCCCTTGAACTGAACCAAGCATCAGACACTTATCCTGTGCCTTGAACTGAACCAAGCATCAGACGTCAGCAAGTAGCAATCAAATATTACAACAATAGCTAGAGTAAAAGCAAAACTAAAACTTACCCTTCGTAGACCCTGACGTATTAATTTCCGTGATGGTCCAGTCTTGGCTGAGGCAGAGTGTTCGAACTATACACAGCGAAGGTGCATCTGGAACCTAAAGTCAGGAAACATTTACAATCTAATCTTTCACATGAATCACTTAATAACGTCACATAGTGGCCAAACGATCAAGTGCTCACCTTCCATTGTACAGTGTCCAGGGTTCAAGCTTTCCCTACCACAGTTGCTGTGTAAAGACTTTACTTAAAAACTGCTCAGCACCTGACAGTCACATTAAATAAAATAATAAATAAAGGAAATAACAATGCACTATCATCAATTCCAGATGAATTTCATTTCAAAGTGTTTCTACAGAAGCAAAATGGCAGCCTGGAGAAGACTAAAAAAATTCGAGGCGGTGTGCATACTAGTTGCTATACATGCCACTAATACTAGCTGCTCTTAAGTGAACCCCATTATTTCCTTGCATACAGTGGAAAATAAAACTGCACATATTTATCATCCACTTTTTGTATTTTATCTAACATTATTCTCATAAGGCATATCAAATCTTAGGTATAGCCCTGCGAAGCTTTCTCAAAATCAGTAGAAGAACGCAAGAATTTAATTAATTAATTTTAAAAAGTTTGTTTAAACTTGCCGAGCAGATGTTCTCAACTTCGATGGAGGCATATACTGCGCAGGTTGAGCGATTGATGTCCGTGGTCTCACTGGTCACTGGCCTGACCATTCGATTGCAAAGGGCCCGAACAATCAGCGACTGATAAATGGTCAGCTGTGCTGTATGTCTGACCACCCTGTGACTAAAACATGCAGGGTCAAATGTCAACAGGATGAGGTAATCACTCCTTAAGGATAAGGTATGCTAATCACTCATTAATGCTGTGGTAAGCTAATCACTCATTAATGCTGTGGTAAGCTAATCACTCATTAATTGGAAGGTAAGTCAATCAATCATAATTAAGCAAAAGGTAAGCTAATTAGTCAATAATGGTAAGGCAAGCTAGTCAATTATTAATGATGAGATACGGGAATTTAATCACGCGCTTAATCTCATGTAATGTTTACCATAATCTAATGTAATGTGTATTCTAATGTAATGTGTAATCTCAAATAATGCTTACCATAATCTAATCCATTAAGTCATTTACGTATTTTGTAATGTAATGTAATCTGAAGTCTAATTAGATTTGACCTAACAAAGTCAAATCATAAATTTTGACCTGCATCTCACCCTATAAATGGAACCGCATCAGTCGGCTCATAGTAGAACAGGAAGTCGATGATGTGGTCTCCCGGGATATCTGGACCCCTGATCCACATTGGAAGCTTGGCGCTGGAACCGGGTTCCAGAGGACTTGTGATGTCGAGCCTAGTCACAAGTGCAATATTTGGCTTTCGCACGACTTGTGACAAATATTCGGCATCAGCAACATCCGTGCTGTCCGTTTGTTTCTCTGGGCTTGTAGTTTTGTTGCGTGGAGGAGCAGAGAATGTAAAGAACTCCGGACTACTTGTGGCCACCTGGATGTTGTGCAAAGACCGATGTCCAGCATTGACTAGCTCAACAAAAACCTGGCACATCTGACCAGCAAAAAGAGATGAAGGAAAGTTGTGAAAAAATACCTAAAACACACAAGTCATAGATAAAACACTCATCAAGTGTAAAACAAATCAGTAAATAATGTACATAAAGGCAATAACAAGAAACTAAGTAAAAACCAGATAATTTTAATCTTGTGAGTTGTTCAGTAATACTGTTGAGTATATAACAAATCTGGACCAAAAATATAAATAATAAATTAAAATCAGTAAAAACTTGCACAAAACTCACAAAGCAACAATGTTGAAAAAATTACAATGTTTTGCAAATTAATTTCAACTGTCTTACTGTAATTGAAACGATGGGCATCCTAACTTAAAAAATGAGCTTTAGCTTCAGAAGGGCTGGTTTCAACTGCCTTTGAAGACCCACCAAGTTACACAGCCTCGGTAGCTTAATACGTTACACAGTCTCGGTAGCTTCCTACGTTACACAGTCTTGGCAGCTTCCCATGTTACACAGTCTCGGCAGCTTCCAATGTTACACAGTCTCGGTAGCATCCAGTTAAAATACTGAAAAGCAAAGAATTGTTGCAAACATAAAATAACGACAACTTACCTCCAACTTTGGCATTTTGTCTGTTATAGTAAGACTGAGTCGCTTATCTGGACCATAGACCTTTGCCAATCTCTCTTCCTTTGTCGTGTTCAGTCGAGGACCTTGCACTTCGAGACATACCTTGCCCGACACCAAAACCGGTCCTGGCAAAGCTGAAGGATTAGTGCCGTTGAACGGCAGAACATTACCACCAGGTGCAGGGCCGACACCGTCAGGCACGACTGATGTCAGTACATGACCGAGGGCTGACATGCAGCCAATAAAGTAGGCCAGACCAGTTATCTGCAACTGGCCTTTCAAATGGATGACAAAAGACAGTTGGATCTGAAAGTAGAGCAACTTACTCTTCAAGCAATCACATATAGACATACAATGACTAGATGGCCAATACACCACACACTCCACAGACTTGCATTTAAAGCAATCATTCTCAGTTGACCTAAGCAAAGTCCTTGTATCGGCAGCAGTAATGACAATGACACTCAAGGCAATCAGTTTTACTGTCAGTTTACTCAAGCAAAGTCCTTGGGCTGATAGCATAATGACAATGACCTGAATTCTCAAATGCGCTCACTATAAAATACAGGCCCGATGCAACGCCAGGACGAGCAGAAACAGAGATTATCATTAGCAAAATAAGACTGAAGTGGATCAGTCATTGGGTAAGAAAAGGAAAGCCGAGAAAACAAAATGATGAACTGGATCTCTGTATGGAAAAGAAAGAGAAGAAGGCCACGAAAACAAGCTTGGGAATCATCAAAGATGACCTGGAATGTCTGGAGATGTCATTTGATAAGCCAAGAAAACTGGTAATTGACAGAGATGAGCAAAGCACTGTATTACCCCTACCCTGGAGAAGGACTACGTTCTACAACTAAGCAAAGCAAAACTCTGTAATTCAAGTATGACTGAAGCTTAATACTAATACTATTTAGAACAGTAACAGAATCAGTTCATGCAACTATTCTTAAATACCTTTTTTGTTTCACTTCCTTCGAGTAAAACTTCAGACAGCGGAGAACTGCGAATTGAGCCACCACCAGACTTGGGCTGATAAAAATAAAAGCATATTAAAGATATTACAATTCCAGTCATTGCAAATAATTAATGAAGAACCATTAATCACACACTTTAAGCCCAAACAACTGAGTAGGTACCAACATCAGGGTGCTGTTGAGCAGCCGGTAGAAGTTAGTGGGTGGGTACTATAAACTAGACCCTGGCCTATTCACAGACATTATATTTTTGAAACTTTACATTACTTAGGTCCAGATAACATAATGATGCATAGAAATAAGAAGATATTTTAAATCTACAAACTGATGTGAGGTTTTCCCAATGAGCTATAAATCACTTTAATATATTGAATCTTCATGACAATATATTGAATATTCAAGACATTTTCTTCGTATTGCGGTCATTTTAGACCAAATTGGCCACCATAGCAGTAACAATGCTTTTGTTTAGAACTGATTTAAAGCCAACTTTAAAGTTCGACAGAGAAAAATCATCTCTTACTTTGTCAAATTCCATTTCATTTGAGAAGAACTTCTTCTGGGCACTGTCTTCTCCATCTGGAAGAAACCTCCACAGAAGTTCTACCTCACGCAAAACCAGCGTTACCTTCAGAGGATTGATAACTGTCACCTCAACAGTCACAGGTTCTGCAAAAGTTATAAAAACAGGACCTGATAATATCATGGAAGAGAATAACAACTGGACCTAGGAAATATTGACTAAGCTTCATTCTTTCACATCGCTTGACAGGAACATTTGCAAGTTGTGAGCTTGAGCCAGTAATTAATTATGCATGCAAATTAAGCAGTAATTAATTATGCATGCAAATTACGACAACAATGAAAGACCTTCAGCAGCGATGACCGGACTGGCAGTGTTGTTTGTTGTCCGCGTGTAGCACTGAATTGTCGGTTTGAACGACGACGGCAGAGAACCAGTGCCTTTTGTTAAGATGGCCTCTTCAAGCCGAGCAAATCTAGCGTTCTCGCCATCACTCGTATCAAATGACACACCCGTTGCTGGAAACCGCAGTCCGGAATTATCTAGAACAGAAACACACAGGTTAGAACTGTTTAGCACATAAATCAGTAAAAACGGCATCCCTTCACTACAAGTGTGCTTCTTCGTTGTCAAAGTATTTTTCACCTTCCCAAATATCATTGGCCATCAACGAACTGGATTTCTGGTGGATGTTGAGACCACAGCCTGTGTCAACAGTTCTGACCATTTCCTATACAAGTCCAGATATTATACAAGTTTATACACATCCAGATATAAATAAACATATATATGAAATCAAATAGAATAAAAATATAAATATAAATAAAAAGTTCTACATAAAAAGATTATTTTATATAATTTTATGGCATCTACAGACAAGTATTTAATACACATGACATTTGCATATCATGAATGCAGCAAAATCATTACCAGACTGCATTGTTTCTGGTTCACTAACGCACAGTATTTTTGCAGTATTGAATTCCACAACAGGCAGCGGAAGTTCTGGAAGTTCTCGTACTTCATCATCTGCAGCCTGATTGGCCAGCTGCTAAAAAAAAGCAACAAAATTAAACATGCATAAGGCACAAGACGACAGCGGCAGGGCATCAAAACCTTTCAGTCAAATAATTAGTAAGTTCGAATGAGCCGGTGTCTAAAGCACAAAGCATCAGCCGATGGTGCACCAAAGCCAAGCCTCAATCAGGTCAATATCCAGGTCAGTCCACAAGGTAGAGTGGGAGCCTATTGTGGATGAGCAATATGAAAAAGGCAAGTTTTAAGTTGAGAACGAAATGACAAAAGCAACTGAGCAGAATAAACAGACACAGGGAGGGAGTTCCAAAATTTAAGTCCAGCAACCGAAAAAACCCATTCACCAAGAACGGCTCTAGTCCTGTGTAAAGAAAGACAATCAGATGAACTTGCAGAATTATGGTAAGTAACGGTAAGATGACTGCCACCAGCAGAACCAAGCGTGCTACACCTGAAGAGCTCACAAAACAAAGCCAAGGAAAAGAGCCTACACTGTCTAGTTTACAGCCAAGACACAAGATATAACACCACATTCCTCATGTACCACTTACACCCATGGTAACCAATAGCACACTACACGGTCAGCCAATCCAAATAAGTGTCAGCCATAGATCCATGCATTTAGAAAGGTAAGAATGCTATTTTAAAATACAAACCTAAATCAATCACATATTATAAACTAACACCTGGACCAACCAACATCAATCAACCAGGCATTTTATGCAATCCTACATACAAGTCTTAAAAACAGCAATCACATTATCCAATTCAGCATCACTAAGAATGCTATTCTAACCTTAGACATTTAGAATGCTATTCTAAACCGTAAAGACACTAAGAACACTATTCTAAACCCTAAAGACACTTAGAACGCTATTCTAACCTTACGGAAACGTAGAATGCTATTCTAACCTTAAAGACACTTAGATATTCCCGCAAGAATGCCGTCTGCTGGGGAAGTGACTGCTGGCTGTTGGCACTAAGCAGATGTTTGAAAGCAGACTTAGCGATGTCAAACTGTTTGAGATTGAACGACTGGCAGCCGATCGTGTAGTTAATATGATCCTGTATGCAGATCAGCACACAAAAATTTAATCAGCATAAACATTTTATCACACTAGTCCACTGATACAAGCATATTTCTGTCTCTTAAGTAAGTCAGTAAGTAATGCATTTGATAACACGCCATAAGTCCATCGGCTGAGCGAGGAATCGTAGGTATGGACAAACACACAAACAATTAAATACATCACACAGCAAACAAATAAAGGAAGATTCACAGCCATCTCAACTAATGCAAGAATGACTGAATAAAACAACTGGCACGTGAACCACATTCCTGCGTCACCTGGATTAGCAGAATCTTCCCAAAATCAACCTGTCTCGATAGATAGCCAATATCTAAACCAGCTATTCCACACACTCAAGATTCTATATATCACCATGCATTGTATGGAAATGCAGGGCTCTGTTCCAAGCAGTATACAGCCCAAAACCATGACATTCCAGACCATTTTCCATACTCTATTCCAAGTGGTTCTTGGTCTACCACATAGCCTCTTCCGGTCCCTGGGGACTTTATTCATTACTGCCCACAGAGCTCTTCTGTGGTCCTCATCAGGACTTGAACCTGCGCAACTCGAGCATGCGCGGCATGACCACAGAACCACAGTCAGTGTTACAGACTGCAGAATACAGAAATAGTAACAAAGTGTACACATATATTTAAAAAGAAACTGACCTCTGCTATCATCCAGTATCTGCCTTTGTAGACCTGCAAGGCTTGAGCATATGACCTCAGCGCATGTCTTTTCTGCAAAATCAAACAAATGAATTTATATCCACGTACCAACATTTGCAAATGTCATCTACTTATCAACAACGTTAATGACATTTAACATCATTTCAGCTAGCAGAAGCAGATAGCACGAAACTGTCTGTGGCGCAGCCAATCCTTGGCTCGAGGATGGTTGAAGACAACACAAAACAATCAACTTTAACCCATAACCGACGAGAGAATTATTTCCACCTAGGCCCTGACGACGAGCGATTTTACCGTAAAACGCCCTATGAATTAAAGTTTTCAACTGGTGATATCTCAGTAAGTTCTTGACCTACAGACATGAGACTAATATTATTCTTTAGCATTTTATCTCTTCTTCCCATCCATCTATCTAGTTTTCGGTAAAAAAAATTTTGGGGTGCTCAAAATTGCCCCAAAACTGTACCCCACCCCCTTTTTTTTACTTTTTTCATGCTCAAGCCTCCATAGAAAAAACATTTTCAGTGACAACATATGTAGTGTCAGCAAAAACGCTGTGCAGAAATCAATACCAGATAAAAGACAAAAGAAATTTTGAAAATATATTCATAAATGAAGGAGATACAATATTTTTAGTATGTAGGCCGAAGTCGTAAAATGTGAAAGAAATATAAGAAAAAGCTTGTAAAGTAAGAAGTTCTAAACTTATATCTTGATCACTTTTGGACATACAGACATGAGGTTAATACCATTCTTTAGCATTTTTTCTCCTCTTCCCATATATCTGCTAGTTTTTGGTAAAAAAATTTTTGGGGTACCCAAATTTGCCCCAAAACTGTACAATACCCCATTTTTTTACTTTTTTCATGTTCAAGCCCTTTTAGAAAAACATTTTCAGTGACAACATAAGTAGTTTCTGCATAAAAACTGTGCAGAAATCAATACCAGACAAAACCCAAATGAAGTGATGGAATCTTAATATTTATGTACCGCATTTTCATCCGGACATTTATATAGCGCATTTTCATCTTAATATTATTTAGCACATTTTAATTCTAATATTTTTTGTAGCACATTTTCATATAGCGCATTTTAATCTCAATATTTATGTAGCACATTTTCATCCGGACATTTATATAGCACATTTTATCTCAATATTTCTGTGCTTAATTATATTATCTTGGCCTAAATGATGTCAGGATTCAAAAATTTAGCCTCTGCGATAGGCCAAGAGCTGTCTAGCTAATAGTACATGCCCAGTGCACTTTACTGCACACTCGTCGTGGCCCCTATGGTGCACTCCAGTGCACACTCGTCGGTATTGGGTTAAATAACTGTTATCCACTTGAATCTATTCTAATTTTGAAAACTTCTACAGTACTGTTATCGCAATGAACAAAGCATCAGTCAAGGGTCACTTCTAAGGAAAACTCCACTTCAAATCACAATCTTTACTGTTGTGTTATATTATGAAAGAGATTTTATGAGCCCAACTCACCTGTCCAGCTTTATTGAAGCGATGGCCAGCCAAAATCATGTGAAAGGCATACTTGCGGACCATTGGAGGCTTCAACTTAACGAAACAGTGTGCTGCCTGCTCCAGCAACAGAGCACTCCTTAGGTCAGATTCCTGTAACAACAAGAGATTGCACATCAGTAAAGCACACATTCAATATAATATGTAACTTACTGTACTTAATAAGTAATAATTACTGTACTTAAGCAGTAATTACTGTACTTAATATGTAATAATTACTGTACTTAATATGTAACTTACAGTACTGTAACTTCCCATAGTACCTCCTAATCAAGTACCCCTTGAGATGTTCCTTGTTGGGATAAATTATATTAGAGTTTATTACAAGAATTTCATCTGTAAAAGCTTCAAATTACTGGGAAAGTCACCGCTGGCGGGCTCTTACACACACGGAGCACTCAACCAGTGAAGTCTCATCAAGGGTTACCCGTTGACACAATGCTCCACTGTTCTGAGTTAATCTAACCTACCTTACCAGTAATCTGAAAACACTTCAGCAGTGGATGATTAATTTATTCATGGAGTTCAATAGATCAACTGTATAAGATATTAGAAATGACTGTTAGGCAGTTTATACGCTTAACATAAAAAAATTATGTCCATACACAAGCCTTCTTGTTACTAAAATCTTCCTCCTTGGCGTCTTACCTCACTTGTCATCTTGATGAACTGCAAAGCGGCTTCAGCGTAAAGACCTTTTGTTTTTAGAACTTCAGTGCTTAGAAGCGTGGCACGCGTAGCAAAATGTGGAACTCTGCAACCACCAGCAAAGTTGACAGATTGAAATTTTATTGACATACGAGCACCAACATACAAAAAGGTACAACATCAAATACAAATAAGCCACAGCATACGCACATTGCTGGTGCAGGTCAGTGGGTCACTTGTGTTCATCTATATGTAACCCTATGTATGAATTCACTGCAAATAATTTACAACTCAGCACATGTTACAAATATGCATTTTTGGTGTCTATCTTGACAGCTGTCAAATTATTCAGCAGTTCTAGCCCAATCCAATCCAGTGTCAAATCCAGTTTGTTTTTTTACAACTCTGTAAGGGTTTTCTCTGGCATGGTCATATTTAAAAAGCAGACGCGACTTCTTAAAATGTTCCTAGCAGTCGTGCACTTCACAGTTAGTTAAGTCTTTTTTCCTTCTTGTTTACTAAGCAATTTAACGCTTATTTGCATCTGAATGTTTAGTTTTTGCCAGAGTTTTGCATGAGAAAGGGTATCAAAGTTTGTACTCATATAAAGTATATTCGTTATATCACTGTGTTAACAGCCATCTCACTGCCACTGTGTTAATAGGCGGCCCAAATAAAGCCGGATTTTTGTCCCTTCTGGGTGTGCCCTTTGCAGCTCATTCAAATGTACAGCACATCAAACATGTACTGTTCTTGACTCTGGTTCAATGAAAGAGATGATGAAGATAACAGATGTATGAGAACATTGCAAAAGTTTACATATCAGTAGCGATTCATAATGAAACAGATGAACTTTCAGTTTCACTGTCTTGCATGAATTAAGGACAGATGTTCACACGCAAGAATACACCGCATACAAAATCTCCTCATAAGCTCTCCCGTGCTGCCTCGGTGAAAGAGAACAGTTTTCAGGAACTCATGGCAGGTAGCACATGAAACTCCCTGGTCTGTCCTTTGCAGTATTTATAAAACCATTTCAAGTTTTTACAAAGTAGCATATGAAGTTTTAAACACCAGGCTTCACTTTGTTCAACATCAATTCAGCAGAAGATCTTACTTGCACGCTGCTAAGTATGTAGTTATAGTAGTTTCCATGTAATGCAGAGGATACTGACGTTGGTTTACGCTGTCCAGCATGAATATGGACAAACATGCCATCTCCTGTTTACAGAACACGAGACAAAACAAGTCAGTCGCTGTTATAAATTGTGCAAAATCAGCTAGCTGCACGATGTCCATTTACAAAACCACTGAACCAGAAATAAAAGAAAAATTCATTAAAACTTCAAAGCTTCAGACACTGGAGGCTCTGTAGAACATGCTACACAAAACCACGAATCTTGATTAAACACAGCAGCTAGGATTTGAAATTCAATTCAGCTTTTGAATGTTGCCTTGTTACAAAGCAAACTGTTCATACAGGTAGCACTTGCAATGACTAACAAGAATGTGCCAATATTTTATAACATGCTGCTTTAACCAAAAGGTGTTATGCACCCAAGGGATATGTAAAATCTATCTGGAGAGAAGATGATGAAAGATAAATAAAAGAAACTGAAATTTATTTATTTAAAGCCTTTTTATGTATGCAGAATCAGTAAATCTGAATCTCTGACATGGATAAATGTTCGATGTGGCCAAAACAGAGTCAAATACAAAGGCTAGCATAAAATAGTAGGTCTTGGCAAGGAATTTAAATGTAAACTCCAAATTGGCAAGTCAATACTTTTCTGGCAGACAACTTCAAACATGAGGGGCACAGCAACTGCCAGCATGTAATCCCACAACAGCCCTGAACCTAGGTGCTTGTAACAACCCAGCACCAAAAGAATGTAACAGTCTAAGCAGTGGCAGATTTAGCTATAGGTGTGGGGAACTCCCTGCATCCCTCTTGGTCATATACCTGCATCCCTCAGACCGGACCTGTGCATCGTGGACTGCCAGAATGTGGAGCCCCTCTGGAAAGCCCTTACCCCCCACGCAAGCAATCCTGGATCCACCACCAAATCTAAAAGTACGAATCATTATTACTACCATTATCATTATTATTAATAGTAAAAAAGACAGGCTAGTGAGTAGATTCTAGATGCGAACAGATGATGAGGAAGGATCCGACTCATGTTAAAATCGACAGAAATATCATCATCATTCTCCTAGAAGCATTAAACCGAACATGAAAAATGAAATGTGCTAAAGCACAACTAACCATGGCGCCTGCATAATGCAGCCAAGCATGATCATTATTGAAATCCTTCTTGGCCGAATGGTAGATCTGATAGGCCAATTCATACAGTTGAAACATGAAAGCGAGATCAGCCAAGCGCCTCATTTGCATTTCAGGTGCATCGGTCGTATATCTACAAAACAAATATGCTTACAGTTATGCAATCCACACAAAGAAGACGGAAAAGAAAAAGAAAACGAGTACATGCGCGTTAAGTGAATTTGTGTGTAAATGGGTCACACGTAAACGGGACTGCACTGTATACGTTTTTGTCCAATGTTCCTACAGGGGTCATGCGATAAACTTACGTCACCATGCTGGTCCTATCATGCTCAAATTGAAACTTACCTGTTTCAAATTGCTTATCAACCGTAGGCTGCCTCTCGTCTTGTGGACAGACCTTCTGGATATTGACCTGATTGCGGCTTGGCTTTGGTGCGCCATCGGCTGATGCCTTGTGCATTAGACACAGGCATATTAGAAGTTTCTAATTATTATTATATTATTATCTCCAGTCTGTCAACTCAGCCACACTTGTCCGTGATATTTTACTGTCCTGAAACAATTCACCATCGAATTTTTACAGTCTTTTGCCTGAAACAGCTCATGAAACATTTTCAACTTGTCTTAAGTAGCACGTTTTTAGATCCATCAGACAGTCATATTTCAGCGTCCCTACAAGGTGCAATATAAATGTAGAGCTGGACATAATGACGCATGATGCGCTAACGCAAGTCAGTGCAATAAACGTACACAACATTAGTGCTGTTAGTGATGATCGCTGGGTTGGTCTGTTTGTTCCCTCCAAACCACTTCTTAGTTGCACTGAAGAACGATCGATGCAAACCTTTTCTTGTTGTCAACTACAATGATTAATTTAACCAACTTACTTTACAATTTACCAATTCAGTTACTAGAAGTTACATCTAGTGGCAGTAATTATCTCATTACCACTGCTCATACCGCTCACCTCAAGTAAAATTTATACAAGACGATGGCACATTGACAAAACTGACTTGGTTCATTTACAGAAACTGATTTGGGTCAATACCCACTACCCAATACCCTTGTATTACCCAATACCCTCCGCTACTCATCTATGACTAATTCTTTATAAAACAATGCCACAGGACAAAAATTCTGCACTCAAAAATAAGCAAGCATGCCGCACTACACTAAGTAAGTAAATCTCCCATGTCCTATGAGGAACGTAGAGGAGGTGCTCATTTCCTTTTCTTAGGTCCAAGGTCCAGGACACAGGGTCAGTGCATTGCAAGACTTGCCATTTACTTCCCAGCTTACGCCAGTACCAAATTACACAGTTTAGTGACAGAGGCACATGTGCACAAACACCCTGCCCAGAGTCGTTACACATAGTCAAACTCGCAACCGCATTATCATTGATCAAACATGTTACTGATAGACCACCGTGTCACATGCAGAAACTAAACTTCACTTATTATTTAAATATCGTTTCAAACAAATTTTTAAAAAATTACCTGTTCGTTCAGAGTTCGTATTGCCTTCTCAGCCCAGAAGATCAGCCCTCGAACTATGAATTCGTTTATGAAAATTCTCAAACGGTCGTGATCGCTGAGCGTCAGGCAGGCACCGAGTGGTACGGAACGGACAGCCTTAGCCGTGCTCTGATCGACAGCAGCGGATCCGCCAGGGAGCTTAGTGGCAGAGTGGTTTGCAGCGGACTGGGATGAGACGCTGACCGCACTGTCGGTGTCAGATATCAGCGGATCGTAGAGAACACCAGTGTCAGGCTCCAGTGGATGGCATATCACATGAGACGATGTTGAACTGTCTGCAAACAAACAACGTTACAATAACAAATGATAAACTCTTTCGCTAAAGTAAGTAAGTAAGTAATGCCATATGTCCATCAACTAAGCGAGGAATCGTAGGCATGCATGGGTCACAGCAGTCAGACAACATTAGCAAGACAATACAAATAGGTCTTAAAAACACTTAACAAATATGTCTAGCAAGATACAGTTGTGAGTGATGTAAACAGGAAGACTATTCCAGACGACTGTTGCAGAATTGCTCAATCCACTTTGTGAGAATTCAGACTGAAAGCCTCGAATGTCAGGGTGAGACAGACAGTTTTGTGTAGCTGACTGTAGAGATCTTAGCGCTGTAAGGAAGATGACTGGTAAGTAGGTTGATTGGTCAAAAGAGTCTTACATGCAAGGAAAGCAATCCTGTAAGTAATTTTGGAGCTATAACTAACACATCAAAATATGTGACCATGCGTGAGAAAGGGTATCAAAGTCAGTAGAGTAAATCTGTGAGAAACACACAGGAACACATAGTACTTGAATGCACTTCACACCTAGCTATATTACTGACCTAAACAAAGTGTCATGTATAGGCCTATGGACTAAACAAAGTGTCATGTATAGGCCTATGGACTAAGCAAAGTGTCATGTATAGGCCTATGGACAAAGGTCGAATTACTACATTTGCCTATCAACAACACAATCCTCAGACGGTAGAACATCAAAATCTTGCGCCACCTAATCTTACAACTGCCATACCCCAAAATGCAATAATGCACAAAACATCAATAGATGCCATTGCCAATGCCTATTCACAAACCAGTCAAGGCAAAAAGTTATAGTAATTGTAATTGCAATAACAACAATTTGTACTGTATTGTAAGTAGCAAGCTACTTCTAGGGCACTCTACAATGTAAAATTCACTGACTGTATGCATAAAATGTACATTAAATAAAAACAGTGAATGTCAATGATAGATGTTCCATCAAGTTACGATAAAACATCTTACAACAGTAGTTTACTAATGAATAAGCTCGACTTCACCAAGATGCTACTAATAACATTTATGCAGAAAAGCTTAGATACCATCTTCTATCGCTTCCAATGCTAAATCGACATCTGTGGAGACAGACTGAAGTGCTCCTTCAGTGACGTGGCCAGGAAACTCATCAGTTTCCTCTTCTCCAGGACGAAGGAATGACTCAAATTCTGAAGATTCCTGCCAGCAGATGACAGCACACATTCAGCTCACAAACTCTCTGATCCTCTCTCACTGTATACTAAATCTAAGAACTGATTACACAATCAGCATTCTGTATCCGCAATTTTACATTACGGTGAATCACAGTCACCGAACTCCCAAAAATTACCAGTCTCATGAATATGACAAATAAAAACTCTAAGTACCAGCAGTGTAAGAGAATCTTTATGTAGCACCCATTCAAGATTTCTATCTAAAAGAACTAGACATCTCATCCAGCTTGTTCAACATAACCCATACAACAAAAACTAGCCTAACCTTTAACAAGTTCATCATACGTGCACATCTTTTAGGTTTGTGCTTTTAATGCATTCCATTTTAAGCATAATTATAACTGCCTGTGCTTGTGCCATAATCATAACAATTGCTATGACCATACTATACCACATAATTGATAAGTCAGATGCAATTAAAGGCTACTTGTCTGTGTGCTTGCTTTCTTACTTCCTAAGTAAGTTTTTCTTGGGTTAGGTATCAGCATAAGAAAATGGCACATACACTCATTTCCTGCTTCTGAGTGATAAAGCGACTCCATGGGTTGGGCATATTCACTGCATCGTTTGAACCAGTGCTCGAAGCCGCTGGTGAACGTGAATTTATGTGCAACAGGTGACAGGCTTGAACACCATACTTTGTCTTCAGAGTCTGATATATCACTTCCACTCTGGAAGAATAAGAGTAAAAGGAAGCTTCAATAATAGGAACAATTACAAATCAATTGACGGAACAGTTCGACTGCAAAACAATGTTTCAATATTTATAAATTGTTTGTAAAAGGTTCAAATAACAATACATCAGTGAAAGAATTTTAAAATTTTCTAGATAAACTCACAGCATTATAAGTTCAATGAAAATCTTAGAGCAAAATATCTAAGAACCTAAATCAGCTCAAAGAAAATCTTACAGCAAATCATGAACTTCAGCTGTGCCAAACTATATAATCTTATACAAAAAAAGCAAACTGTCTCTACCATTAGACCAACAGTCACTTTCCATGGGATGTGCTTGCACTAGCCACTCTGAATCAAAATCAGACTAGACATATGCAACTAGACCCTTCTGTCATCTCTCAGCTGCAACTCGGTTAGCCATCAATTCACAATTCACCCCAATACATTTCATCAGCTCCCTACGTAGATGAAGTAATTCAAGGATGGATCTGAAACTCATCCTCCAGAACTCAGTCATTTACTGTAACCTATAGAAATTGATTATTTACTAGTTAATGCCGTCTTGTCTCTCTGACCTCTCAGGTGTTGCCAAAATATGTCTAACAAATTAGGAGTCAACCCTGCTTCTTCAACAGATTATGATTTTGGTTTTCACTTGAAGCAACCATCAACTGATGCCTTGGGCATTTTGATGACGGTGCTATAGAAGTCTTTAGATTAGACTAGATTAGGAGGATGCACTGCAGTTTCACTTAACAGCAACAATTAACTGATACCCCATATATTCTTAAAAAGCACTAAATAAGCCTTAAAAGATTTAGATCTGATGTAGTCTTACTTGGCCTCTTCCTGTTCAGCAACATCATGAACGAGAACATAGTATCGCAGGATGTTCGGCATGAACCACTTTGGCAGCTTGTGCGGTTGCTGATGTTGCTGGACGTTCTGCTGATGAGTCAACTTAACAAACTGTTCAATTGGATCAGCATTTGACGAGGACACAACAAAAATACCTTTAAAATTCAAGTTAAGGATCACCACAATCACACATGCAGGCAAATTACCAGTCTCATTAATGGTGTTTCCTGTTTGACTTTTTAATGTGCTGCTGGCCAGTGAAGAAGTAAGAAGCATAATATGTGAAATACTATAATGCTAATTTGAAATTTATACCGCATTGCTTCAAAAGAAACTAATCACAGGCATTGTTTGAGCAAACCTCAATGATGTTAAACGATGTGTGGGACACGGCGGCTGATTGGTTAGAGCACTCGGCTTGTGACAAGGAGAGTATGGGTTCGAGCCTCCCCCGAGGCAGTTACTGTGTATGGACCTTGAGCAAGTTCTTCACTCACACTTGCACAGAGTCATCGACTGATGCTCAGTCATTAGACAGTGGTGTTTAATAAATGCAAAAAATGATAATACTAATAATAATAACAACAACAACAACAATAATAATAATAAATGTCATTAAGAACAGTGAGTTCAGGCCTTAGCAAGCAGTCCTCAGATTAACTAGAAAAGTCACAAATGGTGGGCTTCCTCACAGGCAGAGCCCAACCAATGGATTCCCATCCACAGTTGATAGTTGACAGCATGTTCACAGTTCATGACATATTCAGAAATATATCGTAGTGCACTAAGGCCCACTGCTAATGCATGAAAACAGGTATTATCACAGCACATGTTACTTTGTTTTGAAACTCAGACCTTTGATCAGTTATGATCAAAGGTTAGCCGCATATGATCAAAGGTTAGCCGCATATGATCAAAGTTATGATCAAAGGTTAGCCGCATATGTGCAGTAAAATGGCTTAACAAGATTTCTGAGTCAAACATATACACAGCATAGGGCACTCTCCAGTGTAACATGTTGTAATGTAGGTTATCACTGCAAAAACAAGGTGCACAATAAAGTTAGACATAACATAGCTTAGCGTCCTTATGGCACAGTATCCATAGCCTAATGCCTAAACACTACAATTTTACAGGAAAATAAGAAATGGTAGAAATATTTCAGATAAGAGGAGAATTAAATTTCATTCTTTGGTACATGTATGGCCAGAAAGTTGATTATTCAGCATTCATAAAAACAGAAAGAGACAAACAGACAGAGAGAAAGAGACAGAGACACATGAGGAACACACTGGACTAACAAATGACTGGAAAGCATGGAGATCATTGGATATCATCCACAAAATGTTTCGAAGGATACAAGCAAGGTAATGTCGTAAAAACTCATGATCGGATGGATATGCTATCTGCAAGAAGGCTGATCTGTAGGCTTCGAACCACGGAGTAGTGGCTAAAACATAAACCCAATATTCATTGGTTTTGCTGAATAATCATCAGCACCACCTGCTGATACCAATACCACCATGATCACCACCACCAATACCCCACCACAACAAGTACCTCCAGTAGTAGTAATAGCAGTGGTAATGTTGTAAGTAAAGTTTCCACGTGCCTAGTGGAAACGGGGATGGCGGGCGCTCACTTCCTGCTCACTGGCCTTTGAGCTGGCAGTGAAGAAACCCCAAGGTCCTGGACATGGGCCCAGTTCATCACAAGACTTACTGTTGACTTCCAATTATATGATTCATTATATGATTCTTGATAATCACGGCAGTGCTACTATAGTGCAGCATGGTGTCTTTTGGTAGCATGCTTAGCCTGTAATCTAACAGCTGCAGGTTCGAGCCTGCTGCACAGACACCTTGTAATGCCTCTGAACAAGTTGTTCATGCGCACTGTCCCTGTCACTAAGCAGTATAATTTAGCACCGGTTTCAACTAGTACCCACTGTAGCCTAACTTCTGGTTTCCGAAACCTATTAGATTTTGGACAGGTTTCTCATGTGAATTACGATTTCTACTACGGTTGCAGTTGAAGCAACCATCAACTGATGCCTCGTGCATTATGATAACAACACAATAGAAGTCATTATATTAGATTAGATTAGGTATTGTCATATTTCCTACTGCCAATCCACTCCTTCAGCAAAATTACTGACAGGCTGTTAAAACATGCTGTATATATTTATAGTTACATTACAACAAATTACACCAGTTACACGAGAAGTTTGAAACTGGTAAACGAATTGGTTGTAGGATGGAGTTTCGTATCATGGACTGCATACCATCAAGCTGCAGGTCATGGTTGTTCATGGTAACCACGTTGTTAGGCATGATGTCTGTTGAATGCTGTGGAAGCGAGTTTGATACGACGTCATTGAGGAGCTTTCTGGCCAGAACATTCTGCGGAGGATGAGTGTTCATGTCATGTACCACAATGTGCAAATTACGAATCGAATGTGAGACGTTGTTTGGATCCCGAATATGGGCTACAAAACAATACCAGCAGTTTAACCTTTTGCATACCACAGGTGCAAAATTGCAACATTGGAAACCTTTCAAACGTGCATCATATATGTACATATGTAAGTGTTTATATATGCAGTACACAAGTATATAATATGTATGTATGAAATATGTATGTATTATATGATGCATATATGTATGTATATGTGAATGAATTAAGACAATTGAATCAATATACATTCAGGCATTAATTTATGCTTTCCTCAGGTGATTAACTCACATTTTTGAGTAACATGACCTAATCCACTCGTGATGTTATTACTACACCAGCTTAAAAAGGTTGCATAAATAACCGTGTCTCTTTCACGAAAGCGTCAGCGCGTTATGTTTACCAACAGCAGAACTGAACGCTATATAAATCTACAAAAACATATTCACGGGCTAAACAGAAATCCGTCCACAAATTCTGACATATGAAAGTGAAAATAAACTGCAGGTAAAACTACAAACCTTCCGATGTGAGTCGGCAGAATGGCTGGATAAGCTCGACGAACGAAAGTCCATTCTTCTGACAGACCGTCTCAACATCTAAGCTGCACAATACAGCAACCATGGGAGAGAATACATCCTGAATAAACTCCCTCGCTGTCTCCTTGCACTGTGCCATCGGCTTTAATAATTTGCCAGACGAACCTGGTGCACAAATACGCCCCAAATGTGGGGTTAAATTCTAATACAGTTCCTGATTTATGTACGTTTTATTGGAGGCGTAGCTCAGTGAAATCACATCAACTGACTATCGGCCATTTTATACTAACAAGGACGCGTTTTACTACTAACGCAGTTGTAGCGCTTGGATTCATATAAAGAAAAAGGTAGGGCACCTTTTTCAGAAACTTGTAGGATCGTAATCGTAATCTCGAGTTTTTCTACAGCGCCCAACGAAAGCCAAGTAACGGAAATCAGTTTATTCACAGGCGCTCAGTCAAAACTAAATCTATAGGCAAGGTGGGTTCGGTTTCAGGTCAAGATCCAAGAGTTAGGCAGACAGACAGTCAGACGGCTAAGGTGGGTGGTGTTTGGAATCGGATCTGCAAAGTAGGTAAAGGGGAAAAGAGGAATCAAGATAGGATCTGCGAAACACAAGTGTTTTCAATTTTAAGTGGAAGACCTGTGGAGAGATTGCAAGGGGTGAGGTAAGACCTACCTTTCTAAAAATTGTCTATCCTATATAAACTAAGTGCCCTTCGATAGATCTGGCTTTAAAAACTGTGACTGCAAGATTCTAAATGAACGAAAATCGACGCTTAATGAAAGAAAAAAATCAGTTACGGAACTTACGTGGCTATCTTGATGCAGTTTTGTACAGTGCAAATAAATTTTTGGCATGCATCCTACATCATTAGCTTGGTCACTTAATTGCCCCATTCAATGGATTTAGGAGGAGACATGACTGCCTTCGTTCATTGGTAAGAACAGAACTCTATGAACTTTAATTTTTATCTCGGTTCCTACTGTCATCATCCTGTGAATATGAACGACACGACCGGTACAAATAGTACTCGGTGCTGTTGCAAGTAGGTCTGCTGCAGAGGAAATGTTGTATTTCTAAACCATTGCTGTTAATTTTCTATGTGCTACCGTATTTCAGTTTGTGACACCGCTGTTGTGTGAAGATAAGCAACTTTTGGTAATTGGGACATTTACAATATTGTATTAACGAGATTATGAGTTTCGTAAATATCGGTACATTTTTCGCTCTTCGGAATGCAGCATTGCGAGCGCTATTTTGGTATTCGAAACAGCTAGATGCTGATTGATGTTTCATGACATTTTCCTGTTTTTGAATTTTTCGATTATCTAGAAGAGTTTTGTAGGGGATTTATCCTTTCGTTTAGATTTTGACCGCATGAAAGGATTGTGAGCACAGCCTGGTGTGCTATCGACAGTATTATTTATTGGGCGATATTATAATGAGTTCGCATGGTTGTTGTATTGCTTTTGAAGCTATCGATTTGGCGCTGTATTTGGAGAATGCTAGTACATCGCTTCGAGTAGTACCCTTCTGCAGCTTTATTGTGTCTTAAGAAATTATTGGGAAGCGAAAACATGAAAATTACACTGTTACGTCAATTTTGGGGCGGTAAACAAAGGCAGAATAGAACTTGATATTAATCTGGAAAGACAGTCTTGAGTCATTTGCGTTATAGGAACCAGTATTTGTCAGTGTTAACGATGTATGTAGGTATGTGTCTATGTAGGTAGGCAGACAAAGGCACAAGAAAAGAATTAAAAATTGGTAATTTTCGAGAAACGGCCGCTTGCAGTTGCCTACTCCAGATTGTGAGAGAAAGTAGAGCATTGCATGCTCCTGGAAAGACTATTGAATAAATAAGTAATTAATTAATCACTAAGTAACAGAGTAATAAAAAGTTTTTAAAATACTTTTGTTGAAATTGATAAGTTTTTATGATGTATGGAAAAATGAGAAAAGTCATCACAAAATGCGTTTTGCCTTGCAAACTCCAGCAGGTACATTAGAAACAAATAATAATAATAATAATAATAAGACAATTTATATAGCGCCGTAACACGGCCGAGGCCGAAGAAAAGGGCGCTGTACATAAGTTCAGGCGACAAAATGGTGACTTGTGCAAAATTGTCTTTTCAGTTTGCTTTTGGCTTGAGTCCACTTGGAACATGATGTGACATAATCTAATACTTGGAAGCGTCATTCAACGCTGACAAATAGTTTTTCTGTACTTGTCGTCTTGGAAACCACTTACTGATTAATTACTTACTTATTCAGTAGTCCTTCCAGTAGCATTCAGCGCTGTACTTTCTCTCGCAATCGATGTGGCCATATTGTTTGTCGTTTCTTGAGAATTATCGAATTCTTGAGCTTTCCCGACTATATTTATTCTCTGGCCTCCTGGCAACTTGATTTGGACTTCATACAGGATCTGTGGACAGCCCACTAACTTGACACAGCATTGAAGAATAAGCTGGTGTCCTGTACTTAGCTTTTGAATAGCTATTTAGAAATTTTGAGTTTATGCTTACATGCTTACAAAATATGATATTCCATCAGTGGCTGAAAACCATCTTGTTTCATAGTGCATTGGTGTTGTTGGCTGAGGAAAGCAACTGAGGAGTTCCCTTGAAATGTGATAGTTATAAATGCTTTTTCTTTTCTTTCCAGAGTTCTTTTGAATGGGTATAAAATGTAATGTATATAAATATCCATTTATATTACATTATGTTTTTATCAAGAGATTTATATAACAATTGCCTTTTAGTTTCTTTCCAAAGCAATGCATGTGTGGCTGGTTGGTTTACAGATCGTACAAATATGACACGATTACTGAAAATGATCGTTTATTCTGCCTCTGATTTTTTTTTGCAGATTAGCCGCTATCTTCTGAAGACAATGCCTTAAACCACAAAGCATAGACACTTACGAGCTAAACTGCAATGGCATCAGAAAAAGGACTTGCATTGCACAGCAGCTTACTTGTCTAATAGCAAAGGAGTTCTCTTCTATTCAGCGCAATGAATCCTCCTCCAGTTCCACCACATGCGGACGTTTTTTCAGTTGGTGGCGTTCGAACATCTTCAACGCCAGAAAAATCGTACAGCCAAAATTTTTCTCGCACTCCAAGTCGACGAGAGCCCCCACCCATTCCACCTCACTCCCATTCTGTTGAGTCGGACTTTGAGGTGAAGGAGGAGATGCGCCAGAGGGAGCTGGAAGAACTTCGAGCCCGGGCAGCACAGATGGAGAAGACGATGAGGTGGTGGTCGGACTGCACGAGCAACTGGCGTGAAAAGTGGAGCAAAGTTCGAAACGAGCGAAATCAGGCTCGTGACGAATGTCGACAGCTGCGAACCAAATTTGACTCAATCACCAAAGATTTCATAAGAGCGAAGAGAGAAAGAGACGAATTTTCTGTTAGTGTTGATACTCTAAAACGCGACCTGGAGTCTGTGAAGAGCTCAGGTGAAGACTGCCACACTCTGCCTTTGAGCAACTCAAAAGATCTTAAAGTTACGTCAGACGTAGCAGAAAAGCCATATTCAGAAGAAACTGCTGCTAGAAGGAATGACTCAAACCGCAGCCAGGCTGTTTCCACTGTGGACCCATCTTTAAAAGCCGGTGGCGATGGCAAGTCAACTTCTGATGGCGGTAAAGACTCCTCCAATGATAGCACAAATTCTTTACTGAAATTAGGCGACAGCTCTCCTCTGCAGGAAGGTGATGCCTTTGAGGAAGAAATGGCTGCGCTGAAACGAAAACTTGAGGAATCTCTAGTAGCAACAACAGCTGAAAGAGAGTGAGCCTCTTTTACTTTAAATTGTCGTCTTTGCACCTCTCTTTAAAAACTTATGGTGCAATAATGGATTACTGACTGTACTTAATGACTTGTTTGAAGCATTTTTAGTGTAACTGCCTCCTTTTGCATAATTGGCTTAGCTGTAGTCAGCAAGACTGCATTTTCATTTCAAAGCAACTATTGGCTGACGCTTTGTGATTGCGATAGATTACATTTTATTAGGTCATTGAACTGTTAAATAAACTGTAATGGCTTCTTGCCCTTAGATTCACAAATACTGCACTTGCTAATTGGATGCTCTGACTCTTATGGTACCCGAAACCAAGACAGTACTGAGTTCCGAAGGCTTTGGAATTTGCTGCCTGTTTCTGTTCTCTCCGCTGGATCTGTGACATTGCTTAGGGCAGGACTGAAATCTCATCCGTTTTGAATTGATTACCTCCATGGCTTGTCTTCTGGTCTCAGAGGCCTCATAGATCTTAACTACATGGCTCTGTCTGCTGGACTGCGATTTGGAATGTGATTTTGCTTAGAAGCGACCATCGATTGATGCCCTGTGCATTACAATAACAGCACCTTACAAGATTCTGGATTAGATTAGATTTTTCACTGTAAGATATTTTATTTTTCATGCAATGCAGGGAAAGACTTAAAATGAAACAGGCTCTTGACGCAGTGAGTGCTGACTTGGTAGCACTGACTAGCCAGTACGAGGACCTGAAGAAGTCGAGACAGGATGCAATTCAAGAGGTACTGACAGAATTTGTGAAATGTTAGATGCATGATCTAGTGTTAGATTGCTAGACTTAGAAAATGTGCCAGACTACAGAATTTTCTTGTTGGCCACAGCCCCACTTCAAGTGGACTGGTTTTCTCTCTTGATTATGGTAGCCTGGTAATCTCGTTTCTTTAATAGGGTGTAGTAGAGAAATATGTGTGTACTTTACTGACAGAATTGTTCATACTTTTTTGTCCTACTTACGAAGTAATTTTTTATGCAGGATTTTTCAACTTTAACATGATTTTGTTGATTGTGCATGTGCAAAAGGTATTTTGTTGAGACTACATGAATATAAACATGGTGTCTGTAGTAATATATCAAAATTCATGATGTTTATGAGGCAGTCTTATCAAACATCATTTGTAGTATTTTTAATGAAATTAAGTTCAGAAAAGTATTTAAATTTTCAGTTTTATTGCAGATATTGTTGAGAACGAGTCAGATCAATTCTTTCAGTTTCTAAACAATCATTGACATCAAAAACTTAGTCACATTGATGAATTATGACAGCCACCATTTAATTTATTTTCAGTATGCTACGACTAGTCCGCTTGCACTTACTTGTGTATCAGACTAGTGTTAGTCTGGGCATAACACGCAGACATCGTCTTGCATACCAATTTTGTATGCTGGTCTGACATAACTCATAGTCAGGCCATCATCTTGCATACAGGCCTGGAACTTGGATCTTTCAGCTAGAAAGTCATAAGTATCAACCACGGTATGCAATTGGGCAACATTCCCATATGGGCTGTGCAGCTCAGAATGAGTTACTAGGTCTACAGGTATGCAGCAGGATTTGAACCCCAGCTGGTGAGGTTAAAGGCCCTACTCGTTTCTGCTTGCCCACCAAGCAACTTTTGATTTATCATTGCGGCTAAATAATTTTCCGTGAGGAGAAAACTTTATGATTTCAATTTTTCCAAATTGCTTTTTGCACTTATATATGCAGATTACTAAACTGAAGCAGTGGAAAAAGGATCGGATGGAGCAGATGACCTCTGACCTGGAGGATGAGGCTGTCAGTGGAAGCGAAATGGACAAGCGCCTGGCTGATCTGAGGAAGGAGGTTGGCAAGTTTTCACCTGTTTTACTGGACAGTGTCTGTGGTAAAATCTTGCTTTCATCTTTTCTTGTACTAAACGATGCTCTGCACTCAAATTTAAGCTATTATGACCTACAGTCTGGGATTTCATGTTTGATATTTATTAGTTTACCTATCTTGCTTGGTCAATGATCATGTGGTTGCGGGTTTGACTTCACGTAACAACCTTGGGCAAGTTTGCTCACATTGTGCCTGAGTCACCAAGCAGTATAATTTGGTAATGATGTAAGCTGGGAAGTAAATGGCAAGTCCTACGATGCTCTGGCCCCGTGTGTAAGTCCTTGGGATTTGTCCATTGCTGGCTCAAGGGCCTAAAGAAAAGGAAATGAGTGCCTTCCCACATCTCACTTGTGGGATATGGGATACTTTACTTTATCTTGTGTGAGTGTGGATGCAGTGTGTGAATTGATAATTCATTTTCCAGTGGTGTAGTTGTTAAGAGTTTTGTTGTATGGACAAAGTACTTGAAATATATTTGCAGCTGGAGAAGCTGCAGGCAGAAAATGCTCAGGAATGGGCTCTGCGGGAGAAAATGGAGACGGAGAAACTTTCCCTGGAAAGGGAGAACAAGAAGCTACGGGGAGAGATAAGTCGACTGGAAGACGAGATTGGCAGACGAAGTCGCCAGACGAACGTCATGATTGACCTCGATATGAAGTCTATGCAAGAGGAACTGAATGATAAGATGAAGGTAGGTGGTTGTATCACACACTTATTTATTTACCTGGAGACATTTAGTGTTTTTGAAAAACCCCTCAGAAATGCTGTTCTGAAACATTTAATACGTTCTTCGTGTCAAGTGTCCTTTTATTTGTAGCCATGTAATACCATAGAGATATTTAAGATGAAGCGATATCTTTAATTGGCCTAATGACTTCTTCATCACCATATCCTTGTAATTTTGGCTTGACTGGTTGCTATATCAACAAACTCTGAATGTTTGGGTGTTAGAGCTGAGTTTACGAATCATCGTGGGCGGAAAACCCACAGGTGTCCAATGCACGGGTTATCACCTGTATTGCATTAGATTTTTTCATGTTTTTCTTTATGAACGGCATATCTGCACCCATCAGTTCAACCCTCCACACCTCACAGGTGAGTTACAGGCTTGGGACTGGCTTCGATATCTACTGGTATGTGGTACCATAGGTGGTGTTATGAATAGATGCACTTTAAGGTGTTATGTTCCACTTTGAGACAGGTAAAACATTTGGATCTGTCTTACCAGCCCAGCAAATCTACCAGTGGCATATTTTGAATGCACCCCTGTAAACTCTGAGGCATGCTTTGAATAAAGTGTTCATCTTAACAGGAATTGAGTGACCTACGACATGCCTATGGCAAAGTAAAGAAGACGCTACAGGACAAAACAGCTGAGCTGGAACACGCACGCAGCAGGTCTGAGCAGTATGAACTGGAGGTGAAAAAGCTACGGGGACGTATCGAGGAACTGAAACGTGACCTGGCTGTAGCGGAGGATGAGGTAGGAAGTTTGAAGCAGTACTGATGATGCCGTATGATGGCTGTTTGTTCATCGTTTGCCTATGGATGAATTTGTCATTCTTAACCATAACAGTATTTGAATGTTAAATTTTGTAATTTAAAAAATATATGTTGGTCAGAAAGTTGGTCGATCTAACGCTCACTTTTAATCCTCTCAAGTGATTATTTTGTTTTTTGGTATTTTCCAGGTTGACCAGCAGACAAACCAAGCTAGGAAACTCCAGCGGAATAATGATGAGTTGCAGCAGCAGGTGGAAACACTAACTGTTCAAGTAGAACACCTTCAGGCCAGGTGATGAAGCATTTTTTGGCACCGTGTTCTCTCACTCGTTCTAATGACAGGTCATTTTTTATTACAGTATTAAAATTATTAAAACTCCACCACTGCCTTTAGTGGGGTAGTGCCAGTCCCAAGCCTGGATAAAGGAGGAGGGTGACGTCAACAGCCTTTGATGCCATAAGATGTCGTTAAACATTGGAACTACTACTACTAACTATTGGTATAGCTTCCTGTAGTTTTGCAAAATTCAAATGAAGAAAATGATGAATTTTTGGTTTATGGGTTAGAATTAGGTACAGTTCTAACCTATGCTGTCAGTGGTGAATTTTCTAGTTATCTGAAATCTGTTCACTTATTTACAACATTTGTTCCTGATAACTTTCACATCATTTAGGGTAGCGCAGGCAGTTCTTTTTAAGGTATGGTGCTGTGAAAGTCATTGGATTAGGTTGGGTACTGTAGCCGCTAGAGAGCTTGGCTTGTAACATGGAGGGTATGATTCAACCCTCCCCTTAGACGGCCACCATGTACACTGTGTAGGGACCTTGAGCAAGTCCTGCATTGACAATTGCTTCATGCCTCTGATTCAGATTTACTGACCTTGCATGCATAATAAATGCAATAATGGTAATATGTTGTAAATATTTTTGATCCGTATTGTAGGTTGCGTCGATTGAAACCCCCGCTGTCTGGATCAAGATCATCTCTGACCAACGCGTATGAACCCGAGGACGTGGAGTCGGAGGATGCTTCGGGTGAAGACGGAGGCGACTGAGCACGTGTCGTCGGTCTGGCTCAACCAGTTATCCCTTGTTTCATGTACAGTCAAAATGAATTTACTTCCTCTGTGCTTAAGACATTTGCATCTTTGATGATAGTATTAGATTGCTTGATCTGACATTTCAGATTTCGCTGTTGTCGACTTGTTTTGTATGGTGTATACCATAATGTATGTATGTATCTGAACATTTATATAGCGCATTTTAAAAACTTCACAAAGACACTGAAACATGGATATCTAATTGTTCTCAAAAGGTGCAACTTGGCACATAAGTACATAGGCACATTTGACGCCTCTACATGCTAAGGTGCAGCACAGCGTCATATACCGTAAGGTTTGTATGTATTGGTATATGTGTACTGATGTGTGCGTGTACCGATGTGTACCTATATATTTGTTTGGACATTTTATGAGCCTCTCAGAAGTTCTTGTGTCATGTGTTCGCATTAGTAGTCGATGGTTGGTTTTTTCTGCAGTCAACGGAGAAAGTGGTACACTGTTACAAAATGCTGGACATTGTTGTTTGCTTTCTATGTTTTCATCATTCCTGTTAAGTTTTTGTCTGTTCTTTTATTATAATTATATTATGTTACGTTTCTGTTTGTTCCTTTTGGCAACCTGGCATTTTTAGCTGCTTCTGACATTTTCAAGTTTGATTCCCAAATGTTGTCCTAAATTTTCTTTTGAAAAATTGTAAAAATAATGTCGGTTATTTTATGTGTGCTTTTGCACAGAAAATGTTGTATGGGTTTATGAGTTTTTGATTAGAACACGGCACATTTGAATTCTGTCCGATTTTGTGAAATATTGTTTGGACTGATAGTCACTGATTTTTTTGATATTACGCTGAGCAATTTTTAACGTGAGGCATATAAATCATGTCAGATTCACATTATTGTGAGACCATACATTTACACTGCTACCAGTCAACTTATCCCTTCTATTTGATCATGGTTTTGTTTTATCAAGTCAGGAGCACTTCTGAGTAGTTATCTTGAAGCGGTGCTGTATAAATGTTCAATTACGATTACAAATCTGCTTATTGATGTAAAAACTTGTCTTACATACTGGCTGAAATTTAGAGTGGCAGTAGGGAAGTTGAGTTTTATTATTGCACACATTGTCTTACAGAAACAAACTTTTACCTAATAAGATAACCTGTTAGTTGGCTTGCACCAGCTGCATTAACCCAATCAACCTTTCTACTGTGCATTTGTAACTGAATCATGATCAGCGACTGACAAGATCAGAGGTTGTGGTTGCAAACAACGTGTTCAACATAGCTACTTTGCTTATAAAGCCAATAAATTGTCTTATCAATCAATGAGTCAATACATACACCCAAATTATAATTAGGTATTATTATTGTAATTAATTATTGACAAGAAATTAAAGTATCTTGTGATGTTGTCTTTTAGTGATTGTTGTGGTGTTTATTTTGCTTTGTCTCGTAGCTACCTACTCTTGGATATTTCATGTATCGATGCTTTGTGATGTACTTTAACTTTGTGATTGAGAATTTCTCGTGAATTACGGATACCGTTGGAGGGACAGAGGGCATATATACTCAGGACGGAAGTTGTTTGGCTTTGCTCGATATCAAAACCTGTTATTCAGTTTGTCAAACCAGTACGCTGGCATTCCTGGTGTGGTTGGTTGTGTTTGGTGGTGTGTAAGACTACCAGAATTGTAGTGGTTATGAATTCTTTTTCAGTTGCTGTTTTAATGGATTTTATGCTGTAATTTAATGAGGCTTACTTTGAGGTGCCTCTAAAGTGCAGCTTCTCTTTGAGTTTGAGATTGAATATGCTTCAGCTATTCAGATAATACTTGCGATAGTGCATAAGAATTTTTCTAAACTTAAATCGTCCTAATTTTATGTATATTTTTTATTATTATGTCTATGGTATATTTCAAGGTTTTCCTAGCAACTTGAGCTCTGTTTGCGTTTTGTTTAATGTAATACCACAGCTTTCATGGTGGACACTGATATTTAGTAATTTAGTCAAATCTATATCTGAAGAGTTATGTGTCATGAGTTTGATTCATATCAAACTGATTATCAAAAAAATTTGTATTTGGTACAGTAAAGGAAGCTTCCTTATGTAATGTAACTTTTAAACAAGATGGTTTCTTGAAGGCTGTTGACATGTGCTGGTTACATTTGTGTTTACATTTACTTGCTGGTTGTTGTTGTTGTTTTGACATGTATTTTGTTAAAATCTGTGTTTTTGTGAAACTTGTTATAATATAAAGATAAAAACTCTGAAGATAAACCTATGGTTAGTTTTCTTAATATATTAAAATAAATATGAACAGAATAACATCTTAAGAAAATTTTGAATTAGAGAAAGAATTGTTAAATACCTGGCAACTTAAATGACACATTCCTAAAAATCCTATCATAGCATTTGAAACCGTTCAAAACACTAACAAAATTTAATAAATTGTGAATGTCCTGCACCTTGGCATAGAGAGAATTTAGAAGAGGATGATACTCAAGACAGATAAAATTTTGAGACTTTACCAGTAATATTCTTAACGAAAATGAGAACTAAACTACATAAAGTAAAAACTGAATTAGTTGGTTAAATTCTGAGGAGGTGGAAATCTGGAATAAAATTCTGTTTTCTGTCTGTATTCACTACGTTTCAAATTCCAGGTTATAAAGAAGCTAGAGAAATAAAATAACTGTCGATACCTCCTGTGCAGAACGAACAACTTAATTGTTGACTCTCTAGCTAAGTGGCACGGTGGTCTGTTGGTAACTCGTTTGGTCAGTGATCATGTGGTTGCGGCTTTGACTCCATGTAATGACCCGGACAGATTGTTTGCACACACCATGCCTCTGTCACCAAGCAGTATAATTTGATACCAGCATAAGCTGGGAGGTAAACGGCAAGTCCTGCGATGTGCTGGCCCCTGTCCAGGACCTTGGGATTCGTCTGTTGCCCGCTCAAGGGCTTAAAGAAAATGATATGAGTGCCTCGTTTAGTCGTGTCTCATTTGTGGGACACGAAATATTTTACTAGCTAAGCAAGAATCCAATTATTTAAAGTCTCACAAAATCAGTACAAAGATCATCTGAAGTGATGTTTAAAGGTTTTCAACAAAACCCTATATTTTATCGTTTTATGAATATATTCTTGTTATAACTGAAGGTTGTATTTGTTTTTGCCTATATCTTTCAAGGCGGTCTGGCTTGTACATGTAGGCTACTGTTAAATCAGCCATGCAAAGCAAACTCGACAAGGGGTCGTCCATAAAGGACATCCGCAACAAATGACCTACATTGGACTCCTCCCTCTTTTGTGGACAACC